>JAIUND010000065.1:0-134828 GCA_034699125.1 Gisinianus flammeolus | reverse complement strand
GGTTCTATGGTGTAATGGTTAGCACTCTGGACTTTGAGCAATGTTGAGCATGATGGAAAGTCATCCAGCGATCCGAGAATTTTAATGAATTTATATATCTACATACTTTATACTTTACAAAATATGAAAATTTAACATCTAGTTGCCATGTCTATTGACCATATCTAATTGGAAATTCGCGTGGATTGTTTTGTAAATATATAGGAAATTCCCGACTTGAATGCAAATATTTTGATGAAAAAGCTCACTCAGGATGGTAGGGAAAGGTAACGGGTTGGGTGTAAGAGTATATATATAGGCACTTATCCAACCTTACGCGAACAACGTTTCATATTTTCCTTGGTTATTCGATATCGACAGGTCATATTCAAAATACTAAAAAAATACGTGTATGTAATGTTGTGAGCAAGAAACAAAGCAAAACTTGAGATACGTGTCATTAATGCAAATTTAGTGATAAGTCCTGAATGATGTAGAGAATAGCAGTATAATAATAATCAGCAGTTATTCCTTTGTTACGCTGTGATTAGTACAGAGAGAGAGAGACAGGAGTGAGAAATGGCGAAAAGTAAGCATCGAGTCCGTCAGCTCAAAAAAGGTGGCTCCTGTCCATGCATTCAAGAGTTAAAGGACAAGGAAATCCAGGAAATGGAAGAAAGATTGGCCCAACAAGAACCTAGATTTGCTCCAGCGGATATGTACCATCCAAATGATGAATTGGTGGATTTAGAATCTTATAGTGAAGCTTCCAGCTTTGGAGTTTATGGGGATCCATTGGAAATAAATGTACTAGAAATCCCGGGTGTGGGAGATCAATTTGAGGAAGCAACTCATCTCAGTGGTGGCAATATTTCATCGTAAGTACGTATACCAAATTAAATCATACTTAATTTGCAATTTAAATACTTTAATTACATGACCATTTCCATGTCCACATCTAATTGAGAATATAGAAAATATGTATACATAATGAATTTTCATTTTCTGGCGTAGTGGTATCGCACCAGACTCGGAACCCATTGAGGAAGGCTCCGTTTCATTTGAAAACCGGAAACTAAACATTGCAGCAACTGTACTCAGTTGGCTGGATAATTACGGTCAAGCACGGGGTTATAGACTGGGCTCAAATGGGACAAGTTTAATGATTCACACGGATGAGAACAGTCGTATTGACTCTGGTTCAATTGACGTGGATGAAACTTATAGTCGTAAAAGTCGGAATGAATTCATTGTTGGTCCTGGAGCATTAAAACAGCAATTGTCTCTCCTGGAGAAAGCTTGTAGTACTCTCATTAATTTTCGTAATGATTTAGAACCTCTGGTTAGTCACTTCTTTTCTCATACGTACATATACCTATCTATATGAGAATAAATTACCTAGATGAAGAAACCAAACTATAATTTTTTTTACAAAAACAATTTACACACACAGAATAAAATGATAAAAACGGCTGTCAACTGGAGAAATGTGCAACAAGTTCTCTCAACTTGGGCTAATCTCATGTCCACCGTTTGGAAAAGATCTCGTGAAGGGAATGTGACTCGGAGTGAACTCTACAGTTTCTCCAGATTATGTGAAAATCTTGAATTCCTAGCAGTTTCCGTCTCACCCATCGATATTTCTGAATTTGCCAATCCCGTCGTCAAGTTAAATCTAGGGAAAACTCAAGGTTTTGTCAATTTTGCTCTAAAATGGGCAAAAGAAATCCAGGTGACGAGTGCATTGGAAGATTTTAATCTTGGAGTGTCATCTTGGTCTGACTCCATGAGAACGATTTCCATGGTCGTCAATGAGCAGTGAGTTGAAAACACAAAAAATATTCAATTTTTTTATGCTTGTGTGTCCTTTCAACTTTTTATTTGTACAATTAAAAAACGTTTTGACTCCAGATTAAAAATGACTACAATCACATATGCCAAAAATCTCCTTGAAAATTTTGCAAAGTTCAACATGTGCCCAAAATATGAACTGATTTTATTTGATGGTGAGTATAAAATGAATAAGTTGTCAATAAGTTTCAAATTTGTATGATTATATAGAAAATGAGCTTAAAAAGGAACATTTCTATAAACTGTAATGGATTTACGGTATATAGATGTGATTCCATCAAAGACAGCAGCTGGTTGGATGTTTTTTGGGAAAGTGGAACTACGAAGTATCGAAGCGGATAGTAAAGACGTAATGAAGCAAATCAATGTACATCCAAAGGATTCACAATTGTCCATTCAATTTTGGGGAAGTCTCTCAAAAACATATTCATGTATTGACTATGGAGCATTATTTCACATTGTCTGCCGTGCTTGTCTCGAGTGTCACAATTACTATCAAAATTTAACTCAAGATCTACTGGGAGCAACGAAATATTTGAAAGAGCCCCTCATCCCTGAATCTTATCCAAAGACGTTTGGGAAAGTATCCAAAGAAGAACAGAATAGTATGATGAATCATATATTTGCACAGATTTGTGCAGATCAAATCATGGACCCCACCATTGCGGGCATGGATGAGATTCTCAGGAGTTTCCATGTACTAATCATTTACACGACGAGGATCCTCAAGCGATTCATACGGAATATTAAGACTCCATCAGATGTTCCCATCATCATCCTCCCCAACAACAGCAATATCAATATCCATAGCCACAGCAACAGTCAACCATTCAAAGAAATGGTGGT
The DNA here is from genome assembly GCA_034699125.1 of Gisinianus flammeolus. NCBI lineage: Eukaryota > Metazoa > Arthropoda > Collembola > Symphypleona > Katiannidae > Gisinianus > Gisinianus flammeolus. The sequence goes on along the minus strand of JAIUND010000065.1, from coordinate 132,152 downwards.
TCCATTAGAAACGGTTTCTAACACTCTCTTTCAAACTATCCGTCGTTTTTTATCTTTAGGGCCCATGAACTCATCTTCCTCCCATCCCATGAATGACAACATTCAAATCCATACAATCCAAGGACATGCATCCATTTCAAATATCGTCAACAAATTCTTAGAGTCTGCCATCAATAATCTCTATACTTCCTCATCAAAAAATATTTTTACATTCCAATATGGCATTCAAACCATATTTGCTATTAGTCAACTCAGATCCGAACCGGAATTTGAAAAGAAAGTGGCACTGGATCCGAAAATGAGGAATCTTGTTTTGTATCATTTAAAAAATTTGGAGAAGGTAAATAAAGAAGCATATTCTACTTTCAAAAATGTTGTACACATGATTGATGGACAAATTAAAATTGCTGAACGATGCATTGATATCATGATGAAGAAAGCTACAAATCTTGGGATTATCGTTCCAGCTCGAACGTCTGGTGTCTCCTTTTCTCACCGACATGGAAAATTTATACTCATTCGGTAACCACACAGCATATATAATAATATTGTAATTAAATTTGTTCGTTTTCCACATGCTTTTTATTTTTCATTGACATTTTTATTTTTAAACTTGTCCCCCAAATATTAAGATACAACAGAAACTCGTATATACGACATCAAGCCAAACAACTCCGACATACAAATGAAATTCATCGTCACACCAGAAAATACGTCGTGGAGCCAGACATGAATGATTTATCAAATCATAATTATATTCATGGCTAAAAGCACGAATACAATAAATCCATTTTCTATTGAATTTGACAATTATAATTTAAATTTAATATTGAGACTCTCATGTTGACGCAGAGAAATAGTATCAGATTACATTTTATTGACAATAATTCCAACGAGCCTTTAATTCTGATAGCATAATTTAATTACATGAAGCTAAAGCAGAAGAAAAGCTATCCAAAAAATGAAATGTAAAAGAATTTGAAAAAGAAAGTTTTTTTTGTTCAATCCAAATGATTGAAATTGCTAATTGATTCAAAGTCTTCAAGTTCTTTCTCAGTTAACGGCTTGTTTCCTGGTCGAGTAAGAATCTTTGTTTGCATTCCAGCTCCTTTGGCAGCGTAGGCTTCAGCAGGAATATCAGTCAAAAACAAAATTTGACTGGGTGGAATCCCAATTGCCTTTGAAATTGATTCATAGCTCAAAGTTTCATTTTTCTGGCCAGTCGTTGTGTCAAAGTACCCGGAAAGGTACTCACACAAGTCCCCGCAGACAGAATTAGCAAAGAGAAGAATCTGAGCTTGAACGCTGCCACTGGAGTAAATGTATAATTTTTTCCCAGAATCTATCCATTTTTTAAATGCTGGCAAAACGTCCTCATAGACACTGTAATTCAAATAATTCAAATAAATGTTTCATTTCTAAATTGACAAATTGTATAGAAAATACGATTAATTTCAATAGCAATTAGTAAAACACTGGAAAGTGGAACGTCTTGTGCTTACTGTCCTTTCAATTCTCCCTTGTCATAGCCAAACTTCCATATTTTCCCTTGTAAAGACTTCAACGCTGTTGTTTTTCGATCAATATCCATTTGCCATTTGATATTTGACAAGACACTCTGTAAAATATCTTCTGGGACTTCAGAATCCGACGAATCATTTAATTGCTCCGGTAAAATTAGTTTAACGCTGTCAACTCCATTTTCTTCATCTTCTTGAGCCTACACAGTAAACAAACACCAAATGTAAAATATAGTAGTTTAAATCTTCCCAATTACTTTCAAATGTCTACAATTATTTACTTATTTCTAAAATTGTGTGTTTGACCATATTTTAATTTTTTTAACCTGTCTACGAAGTTCGTGTACAGACTCATCCTTTTCCGTTTGCCAGTACTTTCTTAAATATTCTTCAACGTTTTGTCCAGCATACGGAAACAAAACTTCCTACAGAGAAAACCGGCAATATATAAGTAGTTCAACTGTAATTATACCATTAAAATTTAATATAAATAATTTGTACAAATCGTTTTTAAGGACAGAAACTTACTTTGACAAAGCTAATGGACGTTGTTGTGCCTTCAATATCCAAAACTATAGCTGAAATCAACGTTTTATTTAAATTGCCAGCCATATTATTTTCAGTGCGGATTGTCTCCCCAATTTTTAATACAATCACTGAATCTCTGCAACAATACAATACACACTAATGGTAAATACTATTTACTAAATAGAGATCTACTTAGACAATCGTGTGTAAATTTTTTATAGCGTAATGGAATCATTAAATTTAAAATAGCAACATGTGAGGAGTATTAATTTCAATTTCCAGAATATGTGCATTCAGCTGGAAACTCGATACACAGCACGACTGAAACTCGGTACACAATGCAATGCGTGTGGTATTATTTACACACATTCAGGCTGAGACTTCATCAGAAATACTTGATGGAAAAACCGGCACATACACTTTTTTTCATTTAATTTTGACCAAATAAAATGAAATGCGACAAAAACACCGTGTTTTAAACACGAATATACACAAAGAGAGAAATAAACAGACACTCTTGTATCATTTCAAATATCTAAAGTACTTTGTATGTGAAATCATGGTAATAATAATAATGTGACTTACCAAAGTTTTTATCAGCTGCAGGAATAAATTAGCAAGTTTTACTGGTAAAATTACACACGTCAACTAATACTATAGATAAATAGGAATCGTATACAACATGAAAAATCCTAATGTGAATATTGTGAATGTGATCACGAGATACAGAATGACAGTCTAACTAAAAGCACATTCGTGTATATAGCGTGTGAGGGGAAGAAAATAGCGGTGGAATAAAAAAAGTGTCTTGCTACATATATGTACATACACGTATATACACGTATAGAGTAGATTATGGATACACATTGAAGTGACAGTATATATAAATAGAAGAAATTGTAAGAAAGAAGCTTTTTTCCCCAACTTAGTCTACTTGTTACATATTATTAAAAGCTGCAGTGTCAACACAACACCATACGTTTTTAAGTGACAATTCACCTAATTAATTCAGTTCAAATTTTTACACATTTTAATTTTTCGTCACTTAAGTGCCTTAATTGTGAATATATTTGGAATTCCGAATGGTTAAATATTCAAATACTCACAAAGTTGCATTTCACGCACAGCATTTCTATCTCATTACCGTATAGTTAGGCTACAAAAACTTCGTAGTATATACAAAGAGTTCCATGTGATATTATTATAAAAGTCACATAACATATAGATAGGTATATATATATATATATATGCACAATTTTGTCAAATAAGACAAGAGGCAACACGAAAATGACAGATCTCATTAATAATTCAAATAACGGTAATGTGCAACGACAACGAGGGAGCCCGAAACAAAAATCCAAACCGGAAAAAGAAGCAGATGAGGGTGAAGATTATATTGGGTGGTCTCTAGGACTCCGTTCTGTTTGTTTCCTCACTTGGGTTTCAGCGATTGGGTTCTCCACGTACCATGTCTATTTGGCTGCTGAAGGTAAATTGAATTCAAAATTGACAAAACGAATAAATTAGGCAATGAAATATATACAAACAAAATTGTATAATTATGTAAAAAAAGAGAAAGAAAGAAACTCGATCCTGTGTGAATTATACCATATTGTTTTTATAGATTTGTTAGAATGGCAACGAGATCCAATAATGAATCCTGGCCCTTTAACAACTCTACTGAATCGGGGACGAGATACGACTGACTATGAGTGGTTCATATTTTCACAAACGCTGTGTAAATCGCTTATATTCTGGTATTCCTTGTACCTCATTCTAAGTCGTATTGTACATCATTATTCTCCAGAGGTATATGTCAATAAGTAAATATATTTACTGTATACTTACTTAATTCAGAGCACAATACAAAACGTGAAGATTCAAATATACTTACTTATACCTATTGTATATTGTTTTAAATGTGTTTATCGCACACACTACAGAATTTGCGCACCGTCTCTGTTTGCACTACTTATTTGTTCCTATCAAATTTAATTGGGATTTGGCCCACAACATTCCTATTTTTACAACCCATTATTTACTGGATTCTAATAGGATTCCGTCGAAAATATCTCATATGGCCTTTTACAATCCTGTACCTTCTTTTCTTGAATGGTTCTTGGTGTAAGGTAAACAAAACATCATATATATTTGATATACGAATTCCATAATAGATTGTGATCTCTCATTTATTTACAAATAAATAAATACTTATACTTTTGTGTGTGTATTTATTAGAGAGTTGTTCCAATCGCTGATGACATCGCAAGCTACTATTTTTACGTGACTGCGGCTTGGAATGCTGCAAGATGCGTTAGTTTTTCTTTCGATACTTGGGGAAGAAATGCATGGGATTTCTCATCGCTCACTTCATTTGTACAATATTGTTTTTATCTACCATTAACAATTAATGGCCCTCTCGTCCTCTACAATTCTTTTGAAACTTGTGTAAGACATATAATTATGTATACATTATCAAAATCCACAGTTACTTTTGAACCCAACCGTCTGAATACATATGAATGTCTAAAAAAAATTGCAGATTCTATCAACGACTCCTGCCTCAAAGTCTGGAGAAGAGACAATTGAGGATGTAATTAAACTAGTTAAAAGGTTGTTGAGAATCACATTTTGGATTGTGGTGACTGAGTTCTTACTTCACTATCTGTATTTCCGTCCGCTTGCTCTCACAATCCCAGCATTGCTTGAAGTTAATTTTTGGGCCTTGTGTGGTGTGGTCTACTGGCTAGGTCAATTTTTTCAATTAAAATACTATGTCATGTACGGGATTCCAACGGCCATGGCTGAATTTGAAGGACTTGAAATGCCTCCCCTACCAAAATGTATTAGCTATATACATCGATACTCGGTCCTGTGGAAGGATTTTGATAGAGGATTGTATCATTTCCTCGTTCGGTGAGTTATCTTATACACACTTTTTTTTTATGTAACAAGAAATCAAAGAAATATATATATTTCTTCCATAAGACATGACTCATCCGCATTATGGATTGAAATTGAAATTTGCAATACTTTAACTTTGTTGTATTTATATATGATTTCGTTTAGATACACATATCTTCCATCATTGGAGCTCGTTTCGAATTTGGATAGAAATAATTGTATTTCTCCAGAATTCCGCAGATTGATTGCTTCTTTTGCATCATTTGCATATGTTTACGTCTGGCATAGCGTGTCTTATGACGTGTTTGTTTGGGCAGCATTCAACTTTTTAGGAATCACAATAGAAAAGATTGGGAGTTTTTTGAAAAGGAGAATCGACAACACTCAATACGTAAACAAATTTTTGTATAAAGCACACTTTCAACTCTTCATAATTCTCAATGTACAATCTGCTGTGAAGTTTATATTAACTGAAAAGTTACATGTGGTTTTATACGTTTCCAGAAACCGACGCCGATCGTATGGAACGTAATAATCGAACCGGTGGTCACGGTTCCCTTGGCTGTAATGTCTGTATTAAATAGTGCCGTCTTTTGTGGAACAATAGACGTGGCCCGTGTTGTACATGAACGATTTTGGTCAGAAAGTACGTGTATTCAGATTCAGATTCCTAGCTGTCATTAACCATGAAAATGAAAATTAATCCAAAGATTTTTGATTTAGCAGTCCTTTAATGTGATTTTTCTATATTTGTTTATATGTGTAGATATTTATATACTCAGCACTTGCTCGTTTTTCTACTGCTTTACTCATGTGGGAGTTACCGTCCGTGTCTGGCGAAGTGTGTACACCAATCTCCGAGCCCGTTGTGCAAGAGAATATGGGATTGAATTGCCTGCACCTGCAGTGAGGACTGCAATCCATCATAAAAAAAGTAGTTAATTATTACTTTTTAATGGGGCAGAAAATTAATAATTTAAACAAAAAACTACTTTCAAATTTGAATTATGCCTATCAAATTCTTACTTTTATACATATTTTAAACATTGTGTGAGTATTTACCCTATACATATACTAGTAGTTTAGTGTTCACGTCATTCCCAATGCACACAGCTGTACCTGCCTATTCTGGTATTTTTTACAACTTTTAACCAATTTTATATGCATATTTTACTTTCTCAAACATGTACAATTGCATATGCTTGCGAAAGGGTACTAAAATGTCTCATTGTGATGTGTAAATGTTAATGAAAGAGAAATAAAATTGTACAACGAACGAAGTACCAATGAAAACATGACGTGTTTCAAAAAGTAACATGTTTGGTTTGTATATTATTAATTATTATAGTTTTGTATACCCATGCAAGTGATGCACAGGTAACATGGTAAATACTATGAAAGTATTGTGTTAGTACAAATACATATAAGCCAGTTTTTTTAGCTACAATATAGTTATGAATGAACCCAAAAAACAATCACAATTTTGTGCGTGTATTTGCATTACAGTTAAATTGCATCAAATGCACAGTAGAATTTTATTGGGATATGTCGTTCAAGTTAAAACGAATTCAAATTCACAAAGTATGTATATATGTTTTAGAAATTTTCCAAAAGAATCGTTTAGAAATCGTACATCAAAGAGAAAGATTATGATTATACTTTGAGTATTTGTCGCATGCTGGCGATGGATTTGACGGCGTTGATGCGTCCGAATCCGACGTGATGATTTGGGTACTTGTCTTCGGGGATTCCGTTGCAGTTCCTTCCGGTGCTTGTCGTTTCAACACTCCCACCGGTCATCGAGTCCAGGACTTGAGTGTAAGTCAAGTTTCTCCCCTCAGCCAACAACAAGGCAACAACTCCAGCCGCATGAGGACAAGCCATTGAAGTCCCTGACATGGTCGCATACGCCGTGTCCGAAGTGTAGTAAGCTGAAAAGACATTTGATCCGGGAGCAGAAATGTCCGGTTTGATTCTTTGACCGATGAGAGTTGGGCCGACGCTGGAGAAGGAGGACAAAGTATTGTCGACTGTTGTGGAGCCGACTCCAATCACTTGCTCTTCATCTCCCGGAGAATTGGCAGATCCACATGAAGGACCAGAATTCCCGATGGAAAATAGTGGAATGATCCCAGCTGCCTGCCAACCACGGATGACATCTTGATACCAAGTATTTCCACGACCACCACCCCAACTATTGCTCACCAAGTGAGGAGCTCGAGAGCAATCGGGATTGTTCCCTTGAGTGTCGGTTGGACAGGCGACCCATTGGCCACAACCGAGAAGATCGAATTGAGAGCAGGAACTCGTCGCACATCCTTTGCAGGCGGCCCATTTGCTTCCGGGAGCAACTCCGATATTTCGGGTGGTTCCAGCAATGTTTCCAGTCGTGTGAGTTCCGTGACCATTTTGATCGTTGGGCTCTGCGGTGAGTTTGCTGGGGTCAAACCATCCGTAATCACCAACGAAATTGTCCTTGAGAGCTTCGTGAGTGACTCGAGCGCCCGTGTCGATGGTGCAAATGATGATTTTCTCGCCCTTATTTCCGTTCCCCCAAACGACTGGAGCTTCAATCTGTTTGACTCCCCATTGATGTTCTTCCTCCTCCGCCTCATCCAAATTTTCATGGACTGTCAGGTCAATGGGCTCGTCCAGGTTGATGAAAATCTCCTCGCTGATATTCTGGATTTCTTCCATGTCCACCAATTGCTGGACAAGAGGCAAATTCGCATCTCGAACGATGATTTGATTTGTGATCCAGAGTACTTCAACTCGGATTGGAGTGTCTGCCTTGGCTGTCTCCAGGACTCTGAGGACATTTCTTTGAGATTTGGCAGCAAATTGCCGGAGAGTGTTGGCCACGGTGTTGAGTCGATCTTGGCGGGTGGTGAAAGTTCGAGTTTTGAGACTATCGAGGGCTGTCCGGGTCGAATCTCTCATGGAAATGAGAATATTGACCGTTCCTTTCTCTCGGAGTGAGTTGACCAGCATTTGATCAATTGTTGGAGCGAGGAGAGCTTGCTGGATTAAGCCAGCAAATACAATTGCCAAAATTAATTTGAACATTTTCAGTTCTCGTTGCGTGTGGATTTGAATTTACTAACTCGAAATATCAAAAAAGATTGAAATGAAGAGCTAAAAAATTGTTTTGGTTGTTTGGTTGGGAGTGTTTTTTGAGACTTGGTTGGATTTGCAAGTGATTGGATTTGATGCTGAAAATAATTTTACATCTGACTTTTATACTCGTCAAAGTATATTCAGGAAGTCAATAAATTTCTATGCTTTTGCGTGTCTTTGTATTTTTTGTAAACAAAGAATCACTTGGACTTGTCATTTTACAGTTTACAGTGTGTCAACAAAAAATAAATTGCGTTTTGATTCCTTCATGAAAATTCAAGCTGATTTCGACTGATTAAACGTTGGTTAAGCGGAAGAGAGTAATTTCTATATTTATTCGCACAGTACAAATCGCACTTGAACCTGAACATTCATTTTGCTTGGAAGTATAGGAAGTAAAAAAAGGTGTTTGTGTACAAACACTGTATGAGGTTTTATCGTGACATTTGTTGTCGTAATTTTGTATGTTGGACGAAAAGTAGTTGGTTCAAGCTTAATGAATAATTCTGTATCGAGTATCGTCAATATCAGTTCCAATTATCAGTTTCAAGCACTTGAACTTGAATGTTCGGTTACAGCGTACGTAGCATTTAATTTTGAGTGCATGAACCTCCTGATGGCAGTCTAATGCATAGTGAATGAATGGCGAAGGGTTTGCCCAAGCTAATATAGTCAGATGATTTGCATGCTAACAATAAGGGAAAGACAGCTGATGAAAATGGAATTTCCACAAGAAAGTAAAAGTAAAACAAACACTTCTCATCCCGTTAAACTCCAAAAGGAAAATGCTATTAAAGTTGCAAAGAAAAGTTGGACGATGTACAGATAAAATTGCGTTCTATAACAAATGATGTAAAGTTCCGCACATTATATATTATATGTTGCTGCATGAATTCTTGTATATTTATTTAAACTTTCAATGTTATACACTTTTTATCATGGCTATCGTATATATTGATGAAGAAATAAAATTTCTTCCAAAAACACTGTCGCCATATATACGCAGTGAATTTTTAAAACCGGCATCAATTGAATGTACTAGACGAGAAACTTTGCACTTTCTAAGCTGGAAGCATAGAAAGTTCAAAGTTTCTAGTGAATAATACTGTATTTCATTGATGAGATGAGATCAAGTCAATCTGTTTTTTAATTCCCAACAGTTCAATTGCATGTGCACACCTTCATCAACATCTTGGACATGCACAGAACTTCTGTGACAGAAGTTTGCAACGTCAAACATTTCAGGCAACTATTTAACTTCCTACAATAAAAAGTATATATAAGTGAAAGGCATATTATACGATAAAACAGAGCGATATCTGTGAAAAATTCTAATAAAATAGCTTCAAGTCGAGATGCGTGTATGTGATTACTTAATTAGTTATAGAATTCAGCCATGGTGAAAGAGCAACGTTACACCATGAACATTGAACATGTAAATGTTTTTTTGTCAATTTCGATTGCTTATTGTTTATTCAAAAAGGTGAAGCGAACGTGAAGAAAGCGAGAAATCCACTTCATCCATTAAGATTTGTTGACGATTAATGTAGCAGCCAATTGAAGTGTGTGGAAAAGATGTAAATTTTATCTAAAATCATACAAGTTTAGACTTCATTCATATTTGTGAAATACCATTGGTACATAGGTAAACAATAAGAATAAGTAGGTTTCAAAACATATTATAATATCTGTATATATAGGTACGAATTTGTACGAATGATTGTTGCATACTTATGTAATCGGGATGGCGAGTTAGGCTTCGTCTTCACTTCCAGCACTCTCCTGCACTTCCTGATAGTCTAATTCCAGAGCAGCCAAATCCTCACGAGCCTCAGAGAATTCTCCTTCCTCCATCCCTTCTCCCACATACCAATGAACGAATGCTCTTTTGGCATACATCAAATCAAACTTGTGATCGAGTCGGGCCCAAGCTTCCATAATAGAAGTTGTATTGGCCAGACAACAGACAGCTCGTTGAACTTTGGCCAAGTCCCCGCCTGGTACGACCGTGGGTGGCTGATAGTTAATCCCCACCTGTTTTCACAAATCAAATCAAAACAAAAACATATAATACAATCCAATTTCAAGGAACTGCTGGTGCTAAGTAGCTTCTTCTCTCGCCATTCTCCTTTTGTCCATCTCGAGAAATTCCTCACAGTTTCCTTTTGCCTTTGAATGATTGATTGATTTATACATACAGGACAAGATAGAAAATCCATCACATATATTAATAAGCATTCCTTATATATAATACGATAGAAAGAAAGCAACTTTTCACCTTGAATCCTGTTGGACACCAATCCACGAACTGTATCATTCTATTTTGTTTGATTTTTGCAATGGCTGCATTCACATCCTTTGGAACGACGTCACCTCGGTACAAAAGACAAACGGCCATGAACTTTCCTGAAAAGATTTTGTATTGAAAATCATTTGACGTTATATTGTGAGTGCGAATTTAGCATTATTTCGTTATTTCTCCAATGGATTTAATAATTCCCAACAACTATATAATATATATTATGTACAATCATTTACCTTTACGAGGATCACATAAAACCATTTGATTCGCTGGATCGAAACAGGATTTTGTTATTTCATCCACACTATGCTGTTCGTGGTATGCTCTCTCTGCAGAGACAACTGGAGCATATGTAGCCTATATACAACACAAAAACCACAATTTTACAAAATCTTCCCGAATAAAATGATACAGATTATTTGTCTTTGCAGAAGAACACGTTGGGAAATTTTTGCCGTTTTGTCTTGAACGACTCAAACTATTGGGACATTCTGTATATTATATGCAATTGTGAAAACGGAAAACTCCTCTGAAATGTAAAAAAAACGAAGATGAATCTCGTACCAGAGGGAAATGAATGCGTGGATAAGGAACGAGATTAGTTTGAAATTCGTTAAGATCGACATTCAGAGCCCCATCAAATCGAAGGGATGCTGTGATGGATGACACGAGTTGTCCAATGAGCCGATTTAGATTAGTGTAAGTTGGCCTCTCAATGTTTAAATTCCGGAAACAAAGCTCAAAAATGGCTTCATTATCCACCATGAAAGCACAGTCACAATGCTCCAGAGTTGTGTGAGTGTACAAGACGGAATTATATGGCTCCACTACCGCCGTCGACACCTGTAAAAATAACCGTAATACATGCCCACACATAAATACTTCCTTGTTTTGTTTTGTAATAAAAAACAAAAAACACATAAACAGCAGATTACTACAATAAAACATGCTCCCGACTGTGGCATTTTTATAGGTACATGTCCATACGATATATAACACATAAGATTGAGATAAGTAACTTGATAACGATCCGAATTTATTTATACAGGGAAAACGGACATACTCGGGGAGCAGGGTAGATTGAAAAGCACAACTTGGATTTTTTCCCATAGTCCACAGACAAACGTTCCATGAGGAGACTGCCGAATCCACTTCCGGTCCCACCACCAAACGAATGAAAGATGAGAAAGCCCTGAAGCCCAGCACATTGTTCGGACATTTTCCGAATCCTATCCAGTGTAACGTCAATGATTTCCTTCCCGATCGTGTAGTGACCCCGAGCATAATTGTTTGCTGCATCTTCCTTCCATGTCAACAATTGTTCTGGATGAAACAGTTGCCGATAAGTCCCCGTCCGGACTTCATCTATATATACAATATACACAAATGAAAGCACAAAGTAAAAAAATCAAGTCAAGATTCAAGTTCGAGATCCATTGGAGGATTTATTTAACTCTTAATAAAGCCGGATTTGTATATGGTGATGGTGATGCCTAATCCTCATAAAATTGTAAATACCAATTTAATTGTCAAATGTTGATCCATGTGTGTGTATACTATATGAAGAATTATTTTCCTTAAGCCATTGTTCTCAAGTTTACGAGCCCATGTGACGACTGTTAAGTAAATCCACAATGACTGAACGCAACCACGCAATTCACCGTGTTAAAAAAAACTTTAATTTTATTCATCCTATATTATTAAAGTATATATGTATATACTTGGAAAAGGAAGCACGCCATGGTCATGGAAGTTTCAAAACAACATAAATTTGTCTTTTGATTCCCTGGTCATTATCTATATAGAATATGAAGTGGTTCAATCTGTGCCTTGTGACAATCATTTCTTCTCAAGTGTTGTTCCTCGGCGGCACAACAACTGCCGAGTCTTCCACTCTTAAGCAGCAGCCCAGTAACGAAACAGTGATAGAGTACGAGATAATACCCCAAACATCTACTAATAGTACTCAACAGAATTCTGAAGATATTTCATCGATAGGAGGAAACCTAACAGTAAAGCTTCCTCAAGTAAATGCTGCACCTGGTTCTAAATCCTTTGGGGGATATTATTGGAAGCCTTCAAGAGGGGATTCAAGAAGACGAACCAATTGTAATTCATATAATTTTGTGAATCAACTAAGAATAAAAAAAAATTATATAGAGATTTTGAACAATTTTGAAAAATCATGTAAATCTATGTTGGGTGAGTCAATTTCATAGCTCGCGAGCAAGATTACGAGCACCAACAGCATGGTTATTCAATGGAAGAGCATGTCGTTCGTCAGCAAATGAATAAACGACATGGGAAAGGACGTTTTCCCAGCGGATCTCGAAATTCTCATTCGCGTCCAGGGGGTAAAGATATACAGTACACAAAATCCGGGTTTCTTTAAAGATATTCAATGAATGTATGTACTGATAGCTTAAAAAAAATAAAATAGTCGGAGTGTTTTGTCGTGTGTATAGATGACGATGAAGGAAATTGGAGTGAGGAACATGCCGTGAAGCCAAGTAGACGAGGAGGGAAACTGCGGACTTCTACTAACGATCGTAAGTCTCGTCCCTCAAAAACTGGAAGAGGTAGAGAAGAGAAAGAATACAGAAAAAGCAGACCCAAAAATGTTCACTATCAAGACGAAGAAAACGGTAAATAAATGAACAGTTTACTATTATTTTAATTCAGTATCTTCTTTTTGTTCTCACAAGAATTGTGTGAAAACATATTATACAAACAAATTTGTTAAATAAAAGTGAGGAACGGTGCTGGAAGTGGCGAAAAAAATGGGAAATCTCCAAAGCGGAAACTGAAAAAAGATGAAATGGATGTGAACAGAGATCGTCACCATGAGGTCAAAGCCAAACTAAATGAAATCCATAAAACTGTCAATCAACTTTTGGGCAAAGGTAAATTAACACTTGAATTTTTGCTCATTACACTATACAATTAATCAGTACACAAACTTTACTCATTTATCTGTACGCAATGACAGTGAACGCGACTAAAACAGCAGAAGTGGTGGATTCAAAATCAGATAAAATAAAACATGACAAAACGTCAAAAATTAATCCGACATCAAAACCTAAATCGAAATCTAAGGGCACGAGGAAACCAGGTAGAATCTTTGTGGTAGATTCAGCAGAGAGTATTGAAGTTATAAGGAAATCAGATGGTTACAAATATCCAATTGAATACACAGATGAGAGGTTTGAAGATGATGAGGAGGAGGATGTAAAGAAAAAGAAAGAAGAAATTACTGAAAAACCTGATGCAACTCTACGGTCCTGATACTAAATGTAAACCCTGTGTACATGTGGGTGAAGCTGATCTGTCATCGTGCATATGTATATATTATATATTGCTAAATGAGAATTAAAAAAATTCTTTTCAATAAACAATAATATGTATACCTATACAAACTGGTAGGCAATATTCTTGAACGGTTCGTTGAAATATACATAGTATACAATTGCATGTGCTAACGAGCTAAAAAATAGTTCATGGAGGAAGTGTCCAAATGTACAAAATATTACTTCTTCTTCCTAATACATACCATATTTTATGATTTTCGTTTTCTTTTTTGAAACCAAAGGAAAGTTAGCATAGGTACGCCATTTCAAAAGGATAAAAATGCAAAAAATACAATGTCCAATCAATACTTGCACTTCAGAAACTAACATTGTCTATTTGTGAGTGGAATTATTTGAGTTTCAAAATTTCCAAAACCATCATCAAAATTCAAATATGGCTAGATAATAGCCCTTCTGGTGACGAAGGGGTTTTTAGTTCTGTAATACAATTAAATGGGAATTTCTCTTGAGAAAAACATACATGTATTGATGGATGTATTGTACTTGAGACTTGAGAGTTTGACAACTCTGTGGTTCTTCTAGAAAATTGTGTACAGGCTTCATTTATTCATAAGAAAAAGAGAATTTATTATTTTATTTTATGAATATTTCTAGAGGTATTCATTCATTGATTACACGCCAATTAAATTGACCACAGAAAAACAAACTAAAAAAAAACAAGAAACTCCAGGAATAGCTTCATTGTCTTCCTGAATTAAATCTCCTTCTTTTTTCCTGCCCTCGAAATTCAGAAAGTAATAAGCTGTCAGATGATGGATATTTTCGGGAGAAAGGTAAAAAAGGGAGAGAGAAAGTTCTGGTTAAAATTCACGTTCATTCTAACGACGTCTCAACATGTCGTGGGTTTTAGAAAATACTCGAGTCACGCTATGCTAAAATGATAGTTTACCTATTTACATACAGTGGCTCATGTATGTGTATGAGTATGTATTTTCTATCGTATATATTTCGAAATACAAATAGACAAACACGGAGCTCATTCTGTAGGGAAACTCATACGGAAACTGAATATGAGACACATTTTTTTGACCATTTTGGTTTACCTTCAGACACAGTCTCTGCCATGGTTCGACAGTTTCGTGTGTTATATTTGTATGTGTGTCTACGATAAATTAATGTAGAGGTAACTATACATAAAGTGTCGAGTGTCATGGAATGTCCAACTCGACCATACTATGCAGCAAATGTTTACATAATAATATACATATGCAGATTGCAGACTCACTCTAAATTTTCCACTTTTCACAATTGGGTTCTCTGATTTCTGCGATTTGCATTTACCCCTCTCAACTGTCCATATACAGATATTCAGGCCAGTTTGTATTGATTCGCTCGTGGACTCTCTTTATAGACGAGTTTTGTATGTGTGAAGACTTTCTCACTCAAATCGTACGCATTCATACAAAATTATAAACTTTTCAACGCATTTTGAATGAGGGAGTCAAACGACTAACCTCATATACATTTTCAAAGAAAACGCCGGTGAATCATACTTATGTCTATAATCTATTCAAAAATTCGAATTCCATCCAATTCAATTAAGTTAATTACTCCTCGAATCAATATATTGATGCACATTTATAAATGTGTACATACATTGCAGTGATGTTTGTATTCCTTCGACAATTCAACTTGAGAGCTATATATATATATATATATATGTATACATATTGAAAATTATAGGCCATACATACACTTTTGTTATACATTGAGAGGCTACCATGAAAAATTGTGAGGTCATCCAAAAATCCCATCCACAATAGAATATCAATTTATTTCCCATTATATACTGTCGAAATCGGAATTCCGGTAGAAAAACAAGTTTTTGTTCATTTTTTTTCTTTGATTATTCTTCAGGTGTGGTGTGTGATGGGGTTGAAAAAGTTTTTTTTATGGGATAATGGTAATGACTAATGGGCTAATGTCTGCTTTATATGAGAGGAAAAATATACCGATATAGACTGCTTCAAGTTGGTCGCTGTGAAATCTGAAGGCTGTCGTCTCCACATTAATTTGCCGCAATTTATCATTCATTAGTTTAATACTCGACATATACAGATAGTAAATATATTACAAAGTAATGACTCTGCTATAATATTCATAATGGACCTAGATTAATACAGACTTTGCACTCCATTGTCTTTTTAAGATGTATCATTAATACTGATTTTTTGCATTAAAGCGGTCGCTCCGTAAAAGCGGTCGCACTAATTTATTTAGTTAGAGACTCGACCTTGCAGTTATGTCATTGAGTGCTCGATGAAAATTTGCCAAAACCTTCCAGCACTATCTGTACATAGAGACTTTTACTACATATCCTATTTTTGTTTTTAAAAAAAAGACGTAAAGTAAACTGACCGATGACGGTGGGTTCCAGATCCACAAAAACCGCACGTGGCACCTATATATATTAATACAAGGAAATATTATACAGTGTTTGAATTCTATAAGTATAGGTTAAAAAAGTATGTGGATGGTGTTAATACATGCATGAAGAAAGAGAGAGTTTGTGTTTTATTGAGTTACATGTTTTCCAGCGTTAGTCTCCGAGAAAAATGTATTAAATGAATCATCTTCGGATCCTAAAGTCTGATCCGCGGGCATCATCCCATCCGGTTGAATCCCTAAAGTTTTTGCATACAAATACATTTTACAAGGATATTTGCCAATATTCTATATGGCAAAATATGATGAATTGAATTTAGTGTATTGACTCATATATGCTTTTACCATGTTCCAGGCAGTACAATTCCCAACATGCATTCCCCATCTAATAAAAGAAATGCACATAATATACACACATTGAATACACGAGAGACATTCTAATTGTTAATCGTAATATACTTACATACGTGCAGTATGCATAGGTAAGTGCTAATGGTTAGAGTTAGATTGTAATCATATTATGAAATATTACCTGACATCCCGCTTGACCGATATGAATCGACAAACATTCTCGCTAAATTGGTCATCACAACCAAAATAAAACATCTTATTCAGTTTGATTTATACTCTCCACAAAATGTATTCAGTAAATACTAAAAACACATTATTACTTTTTACGTTCATGCATTTCACATACAACTAGAAAACAAAGAAATTTTTATAGCTCATTGAAATATCAATTTTAGTATATCGTTTAAAGTTTAAACTGATACATAAAGAACAGATAAAAAATGAAATGAAAATGTGAGTTTTAATATGAAAATAGGATCGGACAGTTGAAAATATCATAAACGATAGATTATTGAAATTTTTTTCAGTTGAAATTTGAAATTAGTGATGTCAAAATTACGGCTTTTCAAATAATGAAAAAAGTGTGGTATATTAGTGAAAGGAAAAATATTTCAAGATATGTGAATGTGTGTAATGTACATACCAAGTCTGTGCAGGTTTGCAATACATACTCAAAGCATGAATTCTAAATTCAAAGCATATACGTATATTTGTAAAAGACGGAATACATAAACATAAAAGCAATAGAGACGATTTCCAAGGGATGGAAAATGGCACAAAATACAGTCAAACATGGAAAGGTTTAGACAGAAAAAGTTTGAAGACAAAATAAGGTGACGCAAGCTCCAAATGTCAACAGTTTAAACAGCAATGAAGACAACGGGCAAACAGAACAAACGAGTTTTGACGTATTATATATAGACCATAGACATCATGGCGAATGAAGCTCGGTGATCGGCAATGACCAAAAATGACGAGAAGAACAGAGGGAGGAGACGAGAGAGAGAGAGCAGCAGACAAAACAAGGATAATTTTCGGCGAACACTCAGCAGTTTTCAGTTATACAAAAATATGATAACTGATAATAAGTAGGTATGTAAATTGACTTAATTAATATTTTTTCTTTAAGGCACGGGATATATATATATATTATAAATATTTACGAAACAATGGATGTGCGAATTAGGTATTCAATTTTGGAAAAAGTTTAGTCGGATTTTGTACTGTTCCTTTTTTTAGTCTATAGAGGTGTGTGTGTTTGAGTTTGGATAAGGTTTTTTGTTTAATAGTTTAATGAATGAAATGAAATGGACTGTACTCTTGAATTGACTCCATGATAATGTCGTAATCTGTAGTGGAGTTTACTCATTCCGTGAAAGAACTTCTCATTGGCAGAGTCGCTCAATTGGAATTAGACTTTCCAAATAAATCTACAGATTACTTTTCATGTCTTATAGGAATCGGGTTCCAAAATCTTATACTTTGAAAACTCATGTTCCACAATATATCTAATGGAAGAATATCTGGAAAAAAGGCACTTTCTCCCTAAAACTGTATATTTTTCTTAGCAAATCCTGTGTACACCATGATTTCTCCGTATATATTAATTTATATAGTAAAAAAAATAAACTATTCCAATTAATCATAAAATCTGTAATTATTCACGGTCTGTAATGCACTTTGAAATAAACAAAATCCGAAACGTGTGTTTTAAACTGTCTTGCATATATATATACGGTCAAGAAATAAACGTGAGGATGATGTGTGTGTAACCAAGTTGAGCGTGAGAACTTACGTGATGAAAAAAGAATTATAGACTAAAAATAAAAGGATCTAGAAATGGATTTATAATATACGTTATCAGTTGGTTTGGTGTGTGTTTGGGGTACACTTGAAAGCATGTACATACATAAGTACACTTAAATCCACACACCGGTATACGATGTCACAATTGCAGTTGCAATACAAATTTCTCTATCTATACGGATAAAAACGTACATATTTCTTTTATATACTACATGTTCATGGTGACACACACACGGAAACAGTATACACAGACATGGGAAATGGGTTAAAAGGTAGTTGTGTACTTACATCTATAGGTATATATAGGTGAACGTGTGTTTGTGTTTGTGCTGGCTCTTCCTTTTTTTTATGTGGAGGAAGAGAAAACGAGAGAGAGAAAGCAAAAAAGGGTTGTACAAAACCGAGACTATATACATGGGAAACAATACTAAATTCGTGGGTATATGTTTGCACATTTCAAAATGGGAAATTGACAGGGACAAACAATGGTAGTCTGCTCAATCTAGGTTAATAATTTACCACTATAGGCCATTTTAATGACAAGAAAGACACACGAGGAGGACGAGAAAGAGAGACGAGCAGCCAAAAGGACGAAGACGAAGGTGTACGAACACAAATAAAATATTAGCCAAACCCCCCGAAAAAGAGTAATGCATCATTTACTTTTTGCATTATATTGAAAATACGATAGATAAAAGTTCGAGGAATTTCCTCAGTCTGATTTAAGGATTTATAATGTACAGAATACTAGGTAATTTTTGTTTGATTATCAAAATTTATTGAATATTAATTAATTAATCCCATGCAAAAGGAAATCCCGAAAAAATGCATGCTCAAAATTTTGAAAATATATTCATAGGTAAAAAAAATTGAATTGGGAATGAAACAATAGAATATTTTTTTTTTTTTTGTAAATAAATTGTTAATACTTTCTTAGCTGCACACATTTTGAAGCCGGTCGAGTTTGATATAAAAATCTACAGTTGCGGCGTCTTTATAAACGTTGACTGATGTTTTTTGCAGATATATAGCAGACAAAAGACAGTACTAAATTTTTCTCTACGCTTTCACGCTACACAAATTGATATTTAGATTCTTGTTCAGATTTGAGGGATACACAGTATATACAAAAATGTAAAATGTAATCTGGAAATTTCATGCGAATATATGACTGTATTGATGTTAAATATGTTCTTGTTTTGACTGAGCCTACAATAAATATGTTAATTTTACTGACATATGTATTATGTAGCATTCATGTATATGTCGCTTAATTCACGGGGAAAAAATATAATAGACTTTCAATCTATAGTAAATTAAATTGAAACTTTTCAGAGAAGAACCACTTTTTTTACACGTTTTGCTCTCATCTTGAAGACGTCGGATACCGGAAGTTGAAGTTCTCAGTGCGGGGAGTAAAAATGTGGGTCCAGCTTTTTGGGTCGTGTATGGATTTCCGATTTCCAGTATCATAAATACACGTACACAAAAAAGAATGGTATCTACAGGGCAGTTTTATTCGTTAATGGCTGTACTGCGGCTCTATAGTTTCACGTTGCCTGGTATTCCTGGTGATTTAATTACGATTACAGTATATATTATCTACATGTATACGTTTAAAATAATCTACACAACTGTTACGGGCAAACTTGTCAAATAACACATCAACTACGTCAACGTTAAAACACTAATAATAAAAATGCACACTACAATTTAACACTAAATAGAGATAAACTTTCTTCAGTCACAAGTATTAGAAACTAACTGTAATTTTGTAAAAGCTTCTCAACTAGGATGGCAGTTTTGATTGATGGTATCGTTGACGCTGTTTCCTTTTTTTAAAACGAGGTATTGCTTTCCTAAACTAGAATTTTAGCAACATCTAAAACTATTAGATAAGAATGTAGAACAAAATTTACTCTAAAAAAATGGAAACTACACAGCAGGAAAGTTGAAATAGAAAAGTAGAGAAGAAGAAAGTAGAAATGGAGAAAACAATTTTAGATGAATTGAGAATTAACAATTTAAATTAAAGATAGAGAAACAAGTAAGGAGAGAAAGAGAAATGCTGAATGTTATTTAAATACTCTAAATATTTTAAGAAGAAACTACTGCGGCTCAACGGAGAGGCGGCGTGGCAATTGCGGTTTTATATAGTTTTTTACGTGATAACTCTAAATCAAGGTTTGAAGGCTAACCATATTGAAGTATTTTTTCATATAGAATTTGGGTTTCAACCCTTTTGTTCTCTTTTAGTAGTCGACTATACGAATACTGGTATTCGATTTTCTCCAGAAAAGGAAAAAAAAGGGGGTAAACACACAAAAACTGGTATTAATGAGGACGAATGGTGAATTGTGAGGACTATCTGTATAGTTTCGTTCTGAATTCCAATTGTTTGTCTGTGTCCCTGTTAGACACTTTTCAATGCAGTTATACACTGGCGTATATATACCGTAGTCGGTTGGACAAATGTGGGTGGATATATCCAAAAAAAAAAACGAGTCCCAAATTCCGTAAGGAAAATTTTCGTTTGAATGTGCAGAATATTATAAATTCGCAAAACTCTCACTCAGCTTACAATTTGATATTCGATTTCTTTGAGTATATAGAATGAGGGAATTCCAGGTTTTATATATTATAGATGAAGCCGTCTCACAACAGATATATTTTCTTTCTCACTTTTCCTTTTGATTTCACTGTGGAACTATGTTGAACTCTGAATTGAAGAAATGAGGGATTTCCCTTCTCCAAATCAATCCAATTGATTGATTATGTTTTTGCGGATTGATGAATCAATACGATCACAAAATTCTCAATGGATATATTTTTTACTACTGGTATATGCTTGAACTAAATGAGTATGTTCAAAAAGAAAATAAATGGTTGAGGTACACATGAGATATCTGTATGGAAACAATTCAATGTGAACTCAAGGTGTTTTCCATTTCCACTGTGTATCTACTTACATAATAATGACGATGATATACCGATGGGTATCGTTGTCGAGTTACTGGTTGGGGGCAGAATGTAATCGGATGTCCTTTGGATTCCCTTTTTTTTGTCGAGCAATATAGTATGTGAGCGATGAGGACGGTGACGATATTTGAACTTCCTCACCACTGTTGATATTTCTCTTTTGCTCTCCCACTTTCTGTGAATTCGTATTAGTTTTCCAATTCAGCGAGTTCGAGGACTCAAGTTGTCCGTTTCCATATACAATCAATGAGGAGTGCACCTGTGGTTTTAAAGTCGGACTAAGTTCGAGAGGAACAACTGCTCAATATTAAATAAAGGCAGAAGAGCCCGTAATTATGCATATATTTAGAGTAGTGTTTCAAATTTAAACAAAGTTAGTGAGGGAACAACCGAGAGAAGGATTAGAAGGGAATTTTTTTTCAAGGTTTTCTTATCAGTGTGTGGTGAGCAGTAAAGACGGGAACGGTTTGAGTCCGAGTACGTTATGAGATTTTATGACAATGTTTTGTTATGTTGTGTTGATAAATCGTTAGCCATGGACTGTGTTCTCTTGACCATTTCTTATTTTTCTCTCCGTCTACCGTTCCTGTCTTACTAATAATAACTTGTGGAGGACGGACATTCGTGGCTATCATCATCTGAAACGACCCCAAATTTCTCCCTTTTCGCTTTCTCTCTCTTTCACTCAACTTTCTCCAGGACTTTCTACTCCACTTCTTTCTGTTACCTGGCGACACAAATTCGCATACAACAAAACAACCGATACGGAGAGAGCAAGATAGCGACGAAATATGTACTTA
This sequence comes from Gisinianus flammeolus, assembly GCA_034699125.1. Lineage (NCBI taxonomy): Eukaryota > Metazoa > Arthropoda > Collembola > Symphypleona > Katiannidae > Gisinianus > Gisinianus flammeolus. The sequence continues at coordinate 110,092 of JAIUND010000065.1, read as the reverse complement.
TTGAAAATACGTGCAGCATACCCAAGTATACACATATGTATGGATATTGTATCTGTATTAGTCTATTTTTTCTCGTCTTTTCCATCGTCACCGTCACTACTCTTTGAGTAGTTGAATAAAAATTATGTTTTCGTCTTTCCGCTATACTTTCTTGTCTTTCATTTCCTTGAGAATCGACCTAAATTGTTTCTATACAACAAAAGTCTTTCTCAGGTTAGAAAGAAAAAAGGTACTCTTAATTATACACATGCTTTTCTGTCACACAAGTCTTCTACCTACTCATCTGGGCAATGTTCTATACCAACGATACCTATACATATGTATAATATTTATATAAGTTCAAATTCTGCAGATGGATTACTTACAAGAAAAGACAGGACTTTATATTACAGCAACACTTTCTTTAAGTGTCATGTAGTCATTTTAAATCCGTGTTCTGATTACCCACCATGTAAAAAACGGAATAGAAAATTTTCTCATATATTATGAATTTCCAAAGTGTTTTGAGTGTATTCAGTTGAGAATTCTCAAAACGATTGTGGAGTTGATCCAGTTTCAATTGATGAATTGACAGTGTGTATTTATCGTTAGATGAAAAGTCATATGTCCAACGAGTTACAAGCAACACATTGACAAATAGTTGAAAAGAGAATATAAATTTATAATCAAAAGGCTGATCCACTTTTACTTTGGAAGCGTGAATAATTTATTATGAGTGTCATTGAACTGCATGTGGTGGTCTATAGATTATGGATGCTCTGTTACTTTTCCCTACTTGCTTGGTATAGTCAATCAATAGTTTTTGTTATTTTCAAGGCAATACGCAGGCAGAATAGAAAGTACCTACATATTATAGTTTCAACTTTCGGTGAGAGGCCATTCTTTTGTCAAGTTATTGAGTTTATTTGGCTGCACTGTAGCGTAGAAAGCACCTGGAAAGTCATTTTTGGAATTCTACATGCAATATATATTGTAAAAAACGAACAAGAGGAACATTTATGCTCAAATCATAGCACATGCATGAGAAAACTAGACCTTTCGTTTTAAAAATACACCAAATCTATGCAATGCGCTGTTGATTAATCACAATAAGGTTAATAAAACTAACCATTACTAATCATGTGGAAAGACTGTTTCGTCTTTATTGTACTGTCACAGACTTTGATGATTAAAAAAGAGTTTTACACGAATGTAAAAGTCATCATGTCTTCCCTTTGTGGGGTTCTCGACATGCTTTCTCTCCAAACTAAACTGCTCTCTTGCAGTCACAATACGAATTTCAGTCTCTTGGTACAATAGTTATGTTTTCATGGAAAACTTGAGTGGCCTTGTTTTTGGCGTTACAACCGTTACTGCAAAAAAACAACATGAAAACAAAATTTAAAATATTTTAAAATTCGCCATTCAAACATCCATCACATTGCTGACTTCAGTACAAACACGTAATACCTTAGGTATCAACTCTTGCCCACAATGTTCACATAGAAAAAGTTTGCCTTCATGGAAATTAATTCGGACTGTGAGATAGTAAATTCCTCTTGTGGAAATATATCCTGAAAAAGATTATTTTTTCAAAATTTAAATTTTCTGACATATTATTATGTACCTACTTAAGTGTATGTTCATCTGTGAAATTAGGAACGATAAGCTATACAGATAAATGAAATGATAATTAAAGTTTATTACCGTGTACACTCCGGAAACGTACACTTGTACTCTAAATGAGTTTGCTTTTCTTTGAAGTACTGCATTCTCTGGAGTACTGATTGATTGTCCAGAAAGCGGAACATGTAACTGCTTATGTAAATTAAGTACAAATGTAATGTTAAATTCATACACGATTAACTAGTAATGTAAAATAATTCATGGCATAATTAGTAAGTAGTAAGTACATACATGTGTTTGGGACATTCCTCCGGATTTATCAGGAAAACGACTTCCATTCCCATATATCAAGGTCCATCATGACTCACACAAAATCCAGTACATTACCAAATAATAATACAAACATCACATAAGGGAAGGTGTGTATGTGTGGAAGTTTTAATGTTTTGATATCACTATATTATATGCTATACATGGCTTCTCGTTTTAATTCTGAACCTCCTCAACTTGTGAAGAGCTAACATACTTAGAACTGGATTCCTTAAATCTGCAAATTATAGGCTTCTTCCCTACGAGTTGACGACACAAATACTTGGGTAAGTTCATTCTCACTGTGATGACCAGCATATTTTGATTGTATGTATTATGCAATCTTGAGTATTTGGAGGAGAAATCCAATGAAAGTTTAAGTGGTTATTAATTTGTAATTTGATTGAAAACACTTGAAAGTCATTGTGAGTTTTAATTAGTCTTTACTAATGACTCTCTAGAAGACGATTCGGATTTGAAAGATTTCGTAAGGCTTTCGTTGTTGTCTTTTTCAAGTTCCTCCAAAAATTCATTGGACAAGACTTGGTTGCATTCATACTCACTCAAACCTGAAATATATAGACAACAACACAAATCCAATGTAGTTCTTTTCCACTAGCTTATGAAATCATGATTTGTTGAGGATAATATAGAATTGTAAATTAATACCTATTGAGCTAGCAACTCGTGATACGCCAAAAGTTGACTTGTAACGATCCGTGGCCAAATGATTCAGTCGTATAAATGAATCTCGCCCCATGTACTCAAGTTCAATTCACCTCCTTTGACTGGACTAAAATATACTGTGACTTGACTCCTTGTAAATTCTCCAAAGTCTCTATGCACTCAAAAGTAAGTAATGCTGAACACGGATATGAAATTTGAAACAATAGAAAGCAATAATAAATGTATGAGATTATAATGTTAATTCAAAAGTTGAATTATATTTACCGGCAGGGTTCGGTTCCAGTGGCCAATTCTTCAAAAGGCTTAAAATATTTCTACATCCAGCCGAATTCATTGGAATCTCCGTTTCAATTATTACAGTTGTGAATCATGGATTTGACCTTAATGACAGATATTAACTGTTTGTTGTACACACAATCTACAATCTAACGACAAGGAAAAGAGAAGTGTCTTAATTCTGGGAAGACGAACGAGAAAATGAGATTCAAAATGGTTTGGTGAGCGCCTTTATTATTATTCCATGACTCGAGGAAATTGCATATGTAAGTAGGCCTTTATACAATGAAAGTCTTGTCAATTTAATTTGTAATTTATTTTACAACATTAAAATTACAGTTAAATTACTTCATCCTGAAATGCAGTCAAGGTTTGTTGAAATCAATTAAAAAGTAGTCGTTGGATTTATTTACATTAATTGGTACAATTTTTTTCAAAATCATCTGTATGTATACATAAAACACATTCAATTGCGACTATTTTTACAATGTGCAATTTTTTGCAATGAAGGCAAAAAAGAGTGAACGTGCATATAGTCTAGGTAAATTAATAATTCAAATCATTTGCAAAAAATCATAACATCTTTTATAAAATACAAATTCTTCTGTTTTATTGTGCATAACTTTGAGTATAATATGGCTTCAGTAAATACGACTTATTACAATTTCTGATAGAATTTATTTTATAAAATTAGTCATTTCCAATTTAAAAAAAGTTCGTGGAGAACGTTTTTTTGGTTTCTCGTATGTGTGTAAATTTTAAATATTTTAAATATTTTACGATATTATTGGTGCAAGTATCAAGGAAATAACATTTTTCATGTAGTAAATGTGAAATATAATTTTGAATTTATTATGAAGTACTCGTAATTTAAAGAATATAGACCACGTACATTCGACAGTCGAGAGTATCATGCATACTAGTAATATGTAACTGATTTTGGAGAAGTGTAAGAAAATCCCATTAGACATGGTATTGATCTCGTTCTTTTTTATTTCAGGTGGATGGATTGAAAATTGAAAAGGAAAAAAGTCGATAGTATATTTGTTGTTTATGCTATATAGCAAGATTTGTGACCTTCCAAATCATTACTTACGGAGAAGAACATCAAGGACTTTGAGAATTAAAACCCGAGCTCATTAAGTATTATACTATCTATCCAAAAATGAGTTCGGCGGACGTGGACGGTGAAAACTCTAATTTTCCCAACATTCAAGATTCTCCTTTAGAGGATGCTGTCATGGAAGTACTTTTAGAGTTCCAGGTATGTAGTAATTCACATATTTGAATACAGTACAATTTTCTCGTAATTATAGTTTATTAAACTTTATTATAGTAAATAATAATGATTGCACTTTTGACATACAGGAAATAACTGGAGTTGAAGACATAGAAGTTTCCCGACAAATCTTAGAACGTCATGGATGGGATTTAATTGCTGCAATAAATTCACAAATGGGATTTGAACCACCAGTGAGTCAACCTCCAGTCTCTAATCATAACGATGATGATCAGATACCAACTACTTCCAGATCGAGAAGATCAAATACAAATGTGAATAGTGGTACTCTTTCTAACAATCCCTCATCTATTTCTCATCTAAATTTTGGAGCCCCAGGAAATTCAAGTCGTCCTAGATCTTCAACCACGTCCTTATTTTCAAGAGTGTGGAAATTGCTCACTGCTCCTGTTGAATTCTTCTTCCGGTACCTTTGGGAGTTTATTGGATTTGGACTTAGATTTTTACGTCCTGACCCCAGGCGAGGTACGTATTTACCGAATACTTATTGTACCAAAGTATCCTTTAATGAATATGCTGAATTTTGTATTACTATTGAATAAATAGCCCTTACTGATCCAGGAGCGGATGTAGAGGACTTCATTAGACAGTATGAAGCAGCTTATGGAACAGAGCATCCAGATTTTCAACGAGTAATAAGAACAATAATTATAATGTGCTTGAGAAATATGTTTTATTATGCCTGCGCATATCTTTTCTACTTACGTAATCAAATTCCAGTATTAAATATATATATAATAATTATAATAAATCTGATTTGTGTATTAGGGAACATACAGCCAAGCTTTACAAGAGGCAAAACGAGAACTCAAGTTTTTACTTGTGTACCTGCACTGCGACGATCATGTAGATACAGCGGCTTTCTGTCGTCTGGTTATGCCTAATCAAGGATACCGTGACCTTATTAGAGAAAATATGCTTTTTTGGACTTGTTCTGTGAATAAGCCAGAAGGTAAGTTAGATGGTTTTTATTTATTTTATTTAAATTTTAAATTAGCATTTACAATGGTTTGGTTTTATGTTTGCACTAAGCTTAATGCTAATGACATAAGTACAAAGTTTGGTCTTCAAAAAAGTTATCATCCGCAAGTAATCAATACATCTCATTTAATGAAAACCATAATTTTTTTATGAATCCCGTCTTCCTATATTGATTTTCGTCCGAGAAGGCTATCGTACTTCCCAGGCACTTCGGGATAATACATACCCCTTCCTTGCCCTCATTGTACTTAAAAATAATCGAATGACTGTTGTTGCAAGGTAAAAATGTTACTAAAAAATACTTATTTATTGTCATACTAATCGTTAGATTCACATTTAATTTGTATAACTTTGATGTTTGTTTGTAGAGTTGAAGGAATAATAAATCCAGATGAAGTCCTTACTCGGCTTCATCAAGGTGTCGCGGATAATGAAGCATTTTTGGTTGCTGAAAGAGCAGATCGTGCTGAAAGAAGCATGACACAGACTTTGAGACAGCAACAAGATGAAGCTTATTTAGAATCTTTAAAGGCTGATCAAGAGAAAGATCGTAAGAAAAAGGAAGAAGAAGATAAAAAACGTCAAGAGGAACTTGAGGTACTAAGACTTGAAAATGAGGAGAAAGAGCGGAAAGAGGTACGTATATAATTATTATTTTAATGAATACTTACTGGCATCTTTAGTATTCAAATTATATCTATATATTTTCAATGTAATTACTTGATATTTCATGATTCTTTACAGTCTTTAAAGCAGAGAAAATCGGACACTTTACTAAACTTGAAAGCTGAACCTCCAGCAGAGGCACTAAATGTTATCCGGGTTGTTATAAAACTTCCAAATGGAAGTCGACTTGAACGTCGCTTCCTCAATACCGACTCTCTTAAAGTAAGTAGAACCTTTTCATACAATCTATCTATCTAGTACTAATTTTTTGAAAAAGAAATTCTCTCTGCCATTATAGGTACATTTAATTATTATTGTGTTTAAATTTCTCTTTTTCTCTAGCACTTGTATAACTTTGTATTCAGCCATCCTCAAGCCCCTTATCTTTTCGAAATCACTACGAATTTCCCAAAACGAACGCTCCCTTGTAAGCCTATTAATGAACAAGAGGATCCGCCCGCATTTGCAGAATTTGGTCTCAGCAATAAAGAAATGCTGTTTGTCTACGACCTCGAGTCTTAATCCTAATACGTTGTAAAAAACAAACATTTATCATTATTAACAAGTAATTTTACATACTACTACGACTATTATGACTACTACTACTATCTATAATTACTGTATTATACTATACGTATAATTACTGTATTATACTATACGTATAATTACTATTTAAATATCAATTGAATAATTAATTAGTAATTGTAATAACAATATTGTCTATATGAAATAACATAATTACTAATGCCCTTTTCTTACCGTTTCTACGTTTCCATAATATATATATTCAATAATCTATCTATTGTATGATGAGAATGATACATTGACAATGTCTGAATGTTTGGATTTTTGGCGATCCCAAAATGTACAGATTATTGTGACGTGTAAATACTGAATGTGTTAGAAGTTATTTTTTTGGTGCTCCTTACTATATTATTTCTCACATACTAAAAACTCGCGATCATTATCTGTTATCTCGTCATGCTTCATACTGCGCTGCAATAACTATAAAGTTATAGTTATATTATTTACTAATTATATACAATTATTATCTATTGATAAGTTTTATATATTGCAAGTGGAACAAATGATTGAAAAAAATATGAATGATGTACTATAGAATCGAAAGGATAGTATGAAAAAATAATCGTCGAAAAAAAGAAGATAAACCAAAGTTTGGTATTAGTCCTGTTACGATTTTCCACGTAAATCGGATATTACATGTAAAAGCCTTACAAGTTGTAAGGGTAAGTTAAAATATATCAATGTAAAGTAATCATGAGTTTTAAAGCTAAAAGTTTTTTTTGGTAGTGATGAATAATACAATAGTAATTACTTAAAATATATATTATATTATATAGATTAGTTAGACAAAACAAAAAAAGATGTTCTACAGCCTATTTAGTTGGATGAATTCTATTATTATTATCTTAGAACCAAGGTAGAGAGAGATCTTATCACATTAAATATGTATGAAGCACAATACATAATAAAATCAATATGTCAAAATGAATTTTTTAGTTGAAAAGAATTAGACAATATGTCCTTGTCGAACATGTCATGTTAAAGATTTTCAACGCCAAATAAATTTACTTCTTATTTATTCATGAAAAATAGCGTCTTCAAGTGTAATAACATTTTATTATCACCAATAACTTGAGGAAATCATTAATTCGTTTAAGTAGTAAAAAAAGTGCAAACAAGTAAACAAATAGGAGTCTTTTGTACTCCTAAGATTATTGAGTTCATATGGTAATACTATGTATTGAGTAATCCGCAATGGAAAAAATACACGTTCAGTCCAAAAATTAGTTGATTTTTCTCAGCTACATCGCGATGTCCTCTACTTCTCTATTGCCACTCTGTACAAAGGGAAAAACGTGAAAAAGCGTGTTCAGGAAATGTTACCGATGTAGGCGACAATAGGATTCAAAACAAAAACAATTTGCCAAGAACTTTAGGGATATTATTAAATTAATGTACATCAGACGTACCTTCGGTTTCGTCTTCATTTGGAGGTGGTGGAGGGGTCACAGGCCGTTCATTGACCAAAGCTGAAATTGCAACATCTTCAGCTTTCTTTGCTGTTATCTGCGTGCTCCGAGACTTGACAGTTCGTTGAAAATGAAGATACTGGGGGCAGACTTCTAAATGTTGTTCAAAATTTTCTGTGGGAATATGATGAATTTGATTGTATGGACAGATTGTATGAACAGCAGCCAATTTTGGGTTTCGCTAATGCAAAAGACAAGAACATTTTCATTAATTTAGAATTATTACAAACTAAAATAAACTTGATGCAATACAACTTGTTAATAACTTTATGAATATTATTTACCTTTCGACAGTCAATCAAATGTCTTTGGAAACGATATCCAGTCATGACATGGGACACGTTGTATGGACACGTTGCACGATCTTCCAATAGACCAGTCTCGTGACGCCGGGTATTAATTGACATTTTGAACTCTTGTTTTCTCAAATCTAGTAGAAAATCAAAAAGGAAATTAGAAAAATAGAAAAGAAAAGAAAGATCAGGAAAGAGACGAGCGAGTACAAAAATTGAAACCACGTTTGCAAACTTTTCGCAAAAAATTTACAACTTCGTTCAAAGTTCCCGCATTAAAATATCAAATGGAGTTTTTTAATGAAAAAAAAAGTTAATCAGAGAGAGATAGAAGTTAATTGCAATTATACAGAGAAAGTCGGCATTTTCATTTACATTTGAGTGAACAAGTAAATGAATAATTAAGCAAAATGAAGGGTGTCTAATGAAACATTTAAGAATTTCAAGTCTTTTTTAAAAAGGCGGAGGCCAGTAATTTATACGAGTGAACATATTTCTGAAATCTGGTTCTTCAAAAAATCTTTTAAAAAACTCTAAATTCGAAGGAAGAAGCGAATTGTAAGGATTTTGATTATTTAATATATTCAAGTTGTAATTGAAATACCATCAAAATGCTTAAAATATCTGGACGAGGAAGTCAAAAATACATTAGTCAAGTAAGTCCAAAGAATCATGGATACAAATTGTATCCGCTCTCATTTATCTTTGACCTTTGAGTCTTCAATGTAATATATTATACATGTATTTGATGGTTATAATGATTTGTACTTTAAACTAATGTAAATTTTGTTTTGTATTACAGTGCTTGGATTTAGTGAACGTAAAATGTAACCGTCAATTATCGCAAGCAATAGGAAGAATACATCGTCGGCCGGTTTTACTATCCCAAATTTCATCGTCGGGAACAGCGTAAGTTTAACAGAAGCAGTAGTTTATGAATAAACTGTATTCACATGTGAATTTGTTTTTTTTCAAAGTCTTTTATTTCATTCTGTAAATAATATTTTATGCATGTATAATCATTACAGGTCGCCTATTCTATTGAGAAGAAATTCTTTTTCTGGTGGTGAAACTATTATTAGATGTTTTCGTATAAGTTCTTCACTCGGAAGCGAAGTTAAAGTAGTGAATGTTCCTCCATTTGCGGATTCAATTAGTGAAGGGGATGTGAGGTGGGAAAAGGGTAAGAACTAATTAATAGATAATATAAAAAGATCTGTTTGTATGTTTGTGCTCCCTGTACACTTGCCTAAAACAAACCTGTCTTTATATATAGCTGTTGGAGATGCTGTGGCTATAGATGAAACTGTGTGCGAAATCGAAACGGATAAGGTTAGTTCATCTTAACGAAGTATGTATTATAATAAGTGCACATGTAGACCATCAATGATTATTTTTTATCTGACACCTCTAATGATTTATAAAATGATTCAAATTGCATATACGCTTTTCATGAGATTATCCATTTGTGCAAATAAAATACATTGGGTAATATAAAACACAAGTAGGTATTTCATTTCATCTCTTAAATTGTAGACATCGATACCAGTCCCAGCACCAGGGAATGGAATCATTGAAGAACTTTTAGTTGAGGATGGAGCTACAGTCAAACCTGGACAACAATTATTCAAAATTAAAATAACCGGAGATGCCCCTGTTAAACAAGCTGATGCTCCAAAAGCAGCCCCACCACCACCAGCCCAGGAGCAAAAATCCACTCCACCCCCTCCACCGAAAGCATCCTCGGCTCCACCACCATCTGCACCACCCCCACAGCCACAAAAGCCTTCGAAACCAAGAGAGTCTGCACCAGCAGCTCCAAGACCACCACCTTCATTTGCATCAGCAACAGTGAAAGTATGTCAAATTAAATATTGCCTACTACATTTCTTGTTGTACAAAAGAGTGAATGAATTCTCATGCTAAACTAGGTTACTTACATGTATTGTTTCATGTGTCATTGTAGGTGCCTCCAGCTGATCCGACAAAAGAAATAACTGGTACAAGGACGGAACAGAGAGTTAAAATGAATCGGATGCGTCTACGTATTGCCCAGCGTCTGAAGGAGGCTCAGAACACAAATGCCATGTTAACAACTTTCAACGAAATTGATATGAGGTAAATAAAAATAAAACATTGATGAGACGGTGATCATTTCATTTCTTATCGGTAAGAGTTCTGTAACCTTTCCTTGTAATTCTGCAGTAATATTATGGAGATGAGGAAACTACACGGTGAAGCATTTACTAAACGTCATGGAATTAAATTGGGTTTCATGTCCGCTTTTGTTCGAGCTTCTGCATACGCTTTACAAGATCAACCTGTCGTAAATGCTGTCATTGATGAGCATGATGTAATCTACCGTGACTATGTTGATATTTCAGTTGCTGTTGCGACTCCAAAGGTTAGCTTACCCTTTTCATTAATCATTTATTTCTTTATTTCTTTTCTTTATACAGTACACTTCATGGGCTTGCAAAGAAGAGACGAAAATGCATTTTCGTACAAAGTTTTGTACTATGAAAGTGCACTTCATTGGATATTGATTTTGCATCAAAATTATTGTATAATACAAATGCATAGAGAAAATATATTTACATAATTCCCTTGTTATCATAGACACGATGTGGTTGTATTATAGGCTAATTGTGTGTGTACTTATAAAAAATGGGCTTGACTATGAATGCGTCTACCTTCCGTGAATTTTAAATACGAATTATCCACGTTGGGCTTTGACTATCAACCTATTACCATATTGTCTACGACTGTATTTTATACTGTTTTGCTATTTATTATGACATATTTTGAAAGTAAAAGGATAAAAGAGAAAAAGTATACTCCATTTATTATACGTGCCCTTCAAAATTGTCACGAGAGATTTTACTATAGTTGTGTATCTGCCAATAACAAAAGAAGTAAAGACATTTTTCGTGCGTACACACGTAAAGTTGTGACAAGTCGGAAATAAATATTGTTTGTTTTCTTTTCAGGGTTTGGTAGTTCCCGTTCTTCGAAATGTAGAAGCGATGAGCTATGCAGACATTGAGAAGGGAATGGCCGCTCTTGGTGTAAAAGCTCGTGATGGGAACTTGGCTGTGGAAGATATGGACGGTGGAACATTTACCATTTCAAATGGTGGTGTCTTCGGATCACTCTACGGAACTCCAATCATTAATCCACCCCAGTCCGCTATCCTGGGTATGCACGCTATCGTCGAGCGTCCAGTTGCTCGTAGTGGACAAGTAAGTCAACAAATATTTTATGTCTGTTTTTTTTCTCTCTATTAGATATCTCTTCCACAAAAGTGTAGATTGTTTTTCCAAAGTTGCTTCAACATTGGCGTATACATATAGAGACTATTAGTTGAATTAGTTCAATGTGTGATGACCTTTCTTCATAATATTATTTGTTTTCGAGAAACGAGCGATCTCTAATTTTTTTTTTGCTGTAATAGAATATGTTTTTCTCATCTTGATTTCCATTAGGTTGTAATACGACCCATGATGTACGTTGCGTTGACATATGACCATCGACTGATTGATGGGCGTGAGGCTGTCACATTTCTCAAGAAAATCAAGTCATCTGTCGAAGATCCAAGAAATATGCTATTAGAGCTGTAATAGATTCGAAAGAAAGATAAAAACAATCGATCCAAGTACCCGAGTGAAGCTGATGAAAAATAAATACAATGTAGGAAGATCAAATAAAAAATTATATTATTGAATTGGAATTCATACAACTGTACTTTTCTTTGGTGTATGCAAAACGCCAAAAACACATGCCTGTAGAAAGATAAACTAAGAAGAGCATGAGTAAATGGAGTCCTGTGGAAAAAGTGAGGCAAGTTTATTTTCGTTGTCATTTTAGTATTTCTCTGGCTAACATAAGAGTAGCGATTATAGCATTTGTTTAGATTCGTCGTGGTACGATCTGTATGTATATATGTACTTGTTATAAAGTAGAATCACATCTCATCATCATAATTATGCTACAAAGCAGAAAGTGAAAGTGTTTCCCTCATCCTCACACATAATATGATACTTATTATTATAGTTTCCTCTGCCAAAGTCATATAATAATAATATTTATTTATTTAATAATATATTTTTTGGACTGTGTAGACTGTAGGTTGTAGTCATTTGTCTCAATAAACAGAAATCCTAAGTACATAACTAAATACCTACTCATATATGTACTATGTACATGTACATACGTATACAATTTTTTAATGTATGGAAAACAAAGTACCTATTTAATGTTAATGCTCTGCACCACCTATTCAGAAAATTATATCCTTGAATAAATTATTATTGTAAATTATTAGGCTATGGATATTTTTTTGTTTTGAAACTTGTAAATACCCTTTTAAATCAAATTTTACTTCTACCTACATATATACAATCATAACAAAATAGCATGTCGATCATGCAGTAAAAACTAAATGCAAGTTATACAAATTATAAACAAATGCACTTATTGATTTAAAACGTCTTCTTTGAACTAGAAATTTAATAGAATTTACTCGAGTATCGTGTGTCCTCTTGTATAATCCTTGTTATGTATTTGTTACACTGTATAACTTATATATGTACCTACAAATAATTTGCCCCAGGAAATGATGGAGAGTGTAGGGATTTGTTTGAAGTACATTCAATGTATTGTTTTCATCCCGTAAATTGCTTTGTAACAAGTATTCAAGTCATATTTTATAATGATGATGATGAGCCCTTGTTAGTTTTAATTTGTCTCTTCTAGTTTATCTTGTCGTTTTTATCGACTCAAGTCTTGAGTACATATATTAATTGAAGTAAAAAGTAGAAAAAAGTATAGACACTATTCTGCTATACAACATATGCTAGATTCATCCTTAATCTTTACACTGCCAAATGTAGTATGAAGGAACATGCATAATAATACATTTAAATGTACTTGCGTGTATACATACAAATATTAACTTGGTAAATATGTCCGAACAAGTTGAGGTAACTTTCAATTACTTGAAACTCGTTTGTGTAAGGTTCCCGTAGTACTTTGTAATTAGGTTACCATGAAAAAATGGGTCACTCCGATCCTCCCCGTCGTTAAGCATATATACTGTTAATTGTTACTATACCTATTGATACATATTATATTATAACATATTGAATTCCTCCTATATGATAAACTATATGAATCGATCGTTACGCATAATAGAGATTCCCTGTTTTTAAAAATATGAAGAAAGTCGATTAGAGGACTCCAGGATGCCCCAGTTGTCCTCTCTCGTTCAATTGGTACTAATTCAATGAGTTCATAAGAGCAGTTGTTCTCACACAATGTCCTTTATTCGTGATTTCTACTAAATAATTTAATAATTATATAGTCTTGTTGCTTTTTGCGTAGAACGCTTAGGTTTTACCGTAGAATTAAATGTACTACCTATATTGTTAAACACAAGTAATTGCTATTATATATACTGATTGTTATTTACTTAAATAGTGATTATTATATGTTTAAAATGGACGTAGAATAGAATCAGAAATATAAAAAGGAATTCATGGTTCCCTTATAATGAAATGTGTTAAATTAATTACAAACAACTTAGAGCTTTAGCCTAATGAAATAACCTGCAGTCAGTCAGTATGTAGACGTACTAAAAAGTTGAAGCGTTACACAAGAAGTAATACATAATAATAAATTATCGAAATTAAAAAGTAAACAAAAAGAAACAACCAATATGAAATATTTCTATTATTGATTCTTCTACATGATATTGCTTCATCCCTTTATCATCCTTTATCCCAATTGTTTATAATAAACATGAAAATGATGGCTCTTACGTTGACTTTATCTATTGGCATTTCATAAAATGACTTTATTCGGAAAGAGTATAGTTTTGTATTTTCAATAGATTTGTCCAAAATTACTAACCAGTACCTATATAGTGACAATTTATCGTTATATATTTTAGTATAATCTCGGTTTATTTGCGGCGTTAAGACATTATACCATAGATGTTTAATGATGAATGCATACAATCATGTTTTATAATAATTGGAAACATAGATTTCACATATCTTTTCACTGGTTTATTGAACTTGATTTGACAGTTTACCAAAATCATTATTTCATTTTCATATACATTTATAGTATATTTTTCTTGTATTAGAAATCACGTACGGTTAGCTCTCGTCTACACATTTTCTCACGTATATATCCTGTCAAAGTCAATGTATTTTTAATATATATCTATATATGTATATTTTTGTAGTATCAAGATGAATATTGGTTAGCTAACATCAAGATAATTTGGATTAGTTGGTTTGTATGTGTGTGTGAGGTTTCCTCTATTTGATAACAGTAATATAATGCAATATGTTTAACTTATATTTATATTTTTAATGTACCGTACAATACAACAGCATAACAATTGATTTTTTTATAGCTCGTCATAGTGGATTTATTATAACTCAAAGTGGATATCAGTTTTGTCGAATTTAATCAAATTGTCAAAAGCTGTAGTTAGCAGAGTGAAATATCGAATCACATTCAACATGTACATATTTACCTTTAACATTAGTGATTAACCTTAAATCCTATACTACACATATTTCATATATAATCTTAAGCATAAAAAACAAACACAAGAAACTATAATTAATTAATCATCCAAAATGAACCAAAATTTGGAATTTTGTAGTGTATTAGTCAATTATGGCCTTTATTAAAACGGGCTCAAGTTTTAGTATAAGACCATAATTCACATGATTATTAACAACTCAAATGAATGATATTACGTCAAATCAAAAATACTGCCAACTTCCTAGTAAATAATGCTTCAAATATATTCAACAGTATACGTACATACATTAAACCTTGGGATATATGTAGTGATTATTGGTTTATCAATTAATCACTACATACATTCGACCTGATCTTATACAAAACATTTACTCATCTACCTTTTATTATGTAAAGTTTAGATTCTAAACATATGAAATCACAACATTCTCAACATCCCAACAGCATGTTTATCATTATCACGCTGATATAGCTAAAATGTAGGTAGGTATTACAGAATTAGTAATGATAATTTAACATAGTAACATGGGAGTAGAGATATTTGTACAACTGTCAATTGCATGTGCATGCAAGTATTCATATACGCATTACGCAAAAGTATCTGTACTTTATGAATGGCGAGTTTGCAAACAATTGTCATATTGCAAATCGCACGCGCGTTCCATTGTAACAATAACGTCATATTTTTTATAATCTTTTATACAGTACCATATCAAACAATTTAAATACCAATATATATAACATTCAATCCACTTATCATTAAGTACATACTTGCACACAAATAAATCCTATGTATACTTACATATAATATATATATATATATATATATATATATATAATATGACAATACTGGCATTATACTTTAGCTTATTAAATTATCCATTATCCGGTACGTATATTTTGTTGGCTTAACCCCAAATCGTCCTTTCATCACAGTAATAATTAATATTACTGTACAGTATCACTATTTATTATGTTTTATATATAATATATATTATATTATATTTGTGTGTAATATACAATATATACATGTACAATAGTAATAATAACATATTTTATTCTAGTAGCTCAGGTCACGGCATCAGTGTAAGTTACAAAAGTTATGATGAGTTCAAAATATTTTTGTGTTTGTTTATTTCACATCTGTCTTCATAATTAATATTATATTAATGAATGAAAAAGAGTTACTTTGTATTATTTATAAAGAATAAGAGAAATTGGAAATTTTAGAGTTTGTATATGGGTACTTTTTTTTGTTCTTTCGTTTTCAGAATGGGTTAATTTGTTTTGATCCGGAAATATCTGACGTATATTTTATGGACGTTTGATTACGTTGTCATTCCCATAATCTTTTTGAAAGCTTTTCGAAATTCCGGATTAAAGATGGTATAAATTACAGGATTCTGAAATTACATAACAAATAAAATCGTCAAAACTTTCCTTTCTTATGATACGAACACACACACATTCAACATGTACTATATAGCGTTTGTGTATAAAATGTAAAGTGATCAACTTACCAAGCAGCTATTTATGTATCCCAACCAAGTTGTGGTAAGAAAAAGGGCTAATCCAGGACTACAATCTTTAGACAGTACGGAACATAACGCATCCATTATATTACAAGTAAAGAAAGGTAACCAGCAGATGAGAAACAATCCTGAAAAAAATAAATCATAGACATATATGATTATATCGTGTATAATTGATATGTATCTAGTACGCAAAGTAGTAGGTCTTATATTTCATGCGTAGACAAATTAAACTTTCGCTTTCTTTTTTTTTACAAAGATACACACTTTCTCCTGAATTCACTCTATACTTTAACTTGACAGTAGACGTTTTCGTTTTAGTAGTGGACAAATGATAAGTGGCTACTTCATTTCAAGAAGAATTGAAATACGAGACTGCCAACATAACATGAACTATGGGACTATTTGATACTTTACATACAAAGGCTAGTAGGAACGAGAGCAAGAGAGAAAGCGACAGTGAAAGGGAAAGTGATTTCAATGGAAGGTTGGTTTCACTAACATTGAGTTTACTTGACTATGTATGTGTGTAGAGAAAAAACATGGGATCTTTGATCGGATCCACAGCTCATTTATTATTTGGACAAATATGCTCGTTTTCAACTACACCAATATATTATTATTATTTATAGGGTATCAGAGTGTAATGTCATTTTTAAAAAAATTACCCAAAACGATAGCCAGTGTTTTAGTGGCTTTCCGCTCCCGTTTGGCTGAACTCTTTTCTCGCTTTTTCCGGCTGGCTTTGTGTACTTTACAGATGGTGAATCTACTCGCTGGTTTCTTGTTGCTTCCCGTGGAGGCCTCGCCAGGGGATAAAAGAGTAGCTGGCTCATCTTCCTTTGGGTTCGTATTCAGTCCATTCCTTTTGCACTGATCCTGAAATTGAAAATAATAATACTAGTAATATATCTCCCTTTCGTATCAAATCCAGTAATTAATATAGCTGAGTTCTATTACTAGTACAGTTACTCATAATATATACCCATGCCCATAGTATACTCTTAATATTTCCTACATCAATTCAAGTTTACAGAATTAATCAATAGATTGTCCTTCTCTCTCTCTATCTCTCGCTAGCTCCAGGTATAGGTCCAACGTCCACGTAGACATTATATAACAAACTCTAAGAGTTTAATTAAGTTCCTAAACAAACTTCCGAGAAAGATTTTCACAACGCCTTGTTCAATTTCAATTTTCATACTCAATACAACATTCCTTTATGATCTATGCTATGTGTAATGAAGATGAGAGTTTTCTCCTTTTCCTTGTTTTCCCATCTCTTTTCGTGTATTTCTTAACCAATTGTTGGTTTCTACAACACTAGAGGGATTACATCCAGTTTGATCCATGTTGTACACACAAACAAACTGCATACTCACTACCAACCAAAAAAATATGGCCTGACAAATGTAATATGAGACTTATAAATAATATAACACTGGAGAGTATCTTAATAAGTATAAATACTATAAATAAATACAAAGTCCAATGACGAAGAGTATTAGTTTAAGACTCGGAATTATATTCCAAATTCCAAGTTTATTATTTGGAGGTGTGCGACACAGATTCCTGTCACAATCCCACCCTTCCAGGAGTGGAGTAATGGAAAAATACTTGGAATTTACTATAGGGAAAATCTTTATGACAAACGGTAATTTACCACAAAATCTACAACAAATTACAAATACTCAAAAACAGGTTGTACTGCCCCGTTTTGATGACTAAAGAGTAAAGAGTGAACACGCATGGAGACAGCAGGATGGGATGCTTCAAACATAAAGCAAAAGTCTTGATTTAGGTTTTACATTCTTAATTATGAATTTACGGGTTTTCCTTCCACAAATGAAAATTTTAAGTACATTTTCATATCCAAATGGTCTCCTCTTTGGGGAATGTTCTTTATGAGAATGAAGAGAGATTTGATGGAATGAGCATAAACTGTACACAGGCACCTACACATGAACATGAAATTCCCGAGATTTAATACAGTCGCATATTTTGTAACATGTCAATTTTCTTCTCCTGTCGTACAAAGTCCAAAATGTGCGCGGAAAAGGGGGAGGAAAAAGAAATAAAATGTGGTAGTGTGACACAATCTAAATTAAATTTTCGGTTGAGGTATTTTTATCGCTTGAATTTGAGTGAAGGGATTTAATTTGAGTATTTCTTTGTGTGTGGATATGTCCTGTGCTGAACTTCTAGTAAAATTTACATGATAAATTTATTGCCTCATTATTACATTTTAATAATCAACTTGTACAATAGGAAAAATAATGACTTTCCTTTGAAATCCCACTATACTTTTCCCCGTTTATTTCCTATCACAAGTCATCATTCATTATCCATTTCAGGTAAGAGATCCTCTTGCAAGTTGCATTTTCAAAAAAGTAAAAAAAAAAAAACTCTCTCTAAAGACTCTCTCGCTTTCGTTATCAAGGTAGAATAATGATGGATATTTGACTGGAATTAGACTTGAAAAGTACTTTTTTTGCACTCATACGTCACAGAAATATCCATACCATCGCGGATGGGGAAAGTGACAAAAGAATTGAGTGGAGAAAGGAGCAAAAATAAATAAAAAAAAATCAACCACGGCAGGCGTATTGTAGAGTGTGCAATAAAATGGGGAAAGGATTCTACAGGAAAAGTTGTGTGTGTGTTGAATAATGAGAATGTAAATATGATGAGGGTCACAAACGATTCCTTTATATGAAAAACATACATCCATTTACATACGCGTAAGTGTATCTATATGCATAGGAATATTATAAATATGAATATGGCGAGTGAAACGCCACAGAGAGAAATGCTTGGTGAAAAGAGAGAAAGGAGAGAATGGAGGGATGAATAAAGATCTCAAGTGTGAGTTGCACAAAGATGCGAGGAGACGAAAGTTTTAAAGGCAGAAGAGGAGGAGACACTCGTAATGAAAATAGGAATATGAAGAGAGAAAAGAGAGAGAAGGTGAGACTGAGGACAAGAAAGGACGAGAAAGGGAAAGGAGAGTGAAAGAATGGGGAGGGAATAGATAGGTGTGAATGAGAAGTTGACAACGAGAAAGAAATTATGAGCAGGAAAAGCTAAATGAAAAGGAAAGCGAGCATCATAAAAGTAATTAACGCGTATTTCATTTTACCGACAAGCAAAAAGACAAAAGCGCTCACTCGCTCTCTCCACAATTTGGCAACCGCTCAATTACTCACAGGGAAAAAAAAATCCTCTCATTTTCCTCTCTGGCCCTCAAAAGGGATACACTATAGCTAGCATCTCGTGTGTCTACTCCCCATAATTTCATTTCAGAGAGATGACAATGCGAATGACAACATCATCGTCATCGCACCGTCAGCAACAACACTGTAACGAAATCTCATTACGAGTCCCCTTCATACGATATGTATGCATTTTTTTTGGCATCGGAGATAACGAATGCTTTCGTTTCAGTAACCTTGTCCTAGTTGGCATTCCCAAATTTATCTGTACTCCATTGAGGCCTACAGGTCCTCTACGTACTTTTTCTCCAAAAAAAAATAAGTATGTTTATATGCTTGAACTACATCTGTAATTTCCCTCAACAAATGAGCACTATTTCAAAAATATACGTGTCAAAAACTACATATGTGGCCAAGTTGAACACGCAAAAATGATTTGCAACTCAAAACATTGTTGCATTCACAACAGCGCAGCGTGTGTAAACATAACGCAAAGGGATGATTAAAGATTAAAAACATTTAAAGAAAGACGAACAGCAAAGAGGGAAAATGGAGAAAATGCAATAGAGTACATCATACTTACTCTTTTCAAGGGAATAAAAAAACTAAAGGGGAAAATGTAGAAAAACGTCAACAGGAAGAATTCCAAGTGAAAGAAATAAAAAAAATCCAGTTTTTTTTGTAGTATTCGCATTCTTTCTCAATCTTCTTCATATTCTCAAGTCTAGCGTTGGTTTGCGTACTCTATTGTTGCCAAGCTATTGAAACACGAGCCAGGACGAGTGAGAAAGGATGTACAGACAAACATAAGTAAATTCATGGTGAGTGTAAACGAAGGACTTGACTTGAGACGGAAGTTGTTCAAGGAGGTAAAAAAGACTATGTTTGTCTATACCCAAAGTAAAGTCTATAAACAAAACCTTTTGGGATCCTTCGTCCTGTAGTCAAGAGAGAGAGAGAGAGAGAGAAAGACAACTGAACGGAACTCTAAATGTTGGTTGGCTACTCCAAAAAAAGAACGTTTCTGAAAAGATTCACAGCGACACGGA
The DNA here is from genome assembly GCA_034699125.1 of Gisinianus flammeolus. Taxonomy (NCBI): domain Eukaryota; kingdom Metazoa; phylum Arthropoda; class Collembola; order Symphypleona; family Katiannidae; genus Gisinianus; species Gisinianus flammeolus. The sequence goes on along the minus strand of JAIUND010000065.1, from coordinate 89,567 downwards.
CACAAAGACACACGGAATGAAATCAATTTCCTTCTCAAGTATTTTCTTCCTTTACTTTCTTCATTTATATCTTATATACAGGCTCTGTTTGTAACCCGTCTACGACCATAATAAAAACTCTGCTCGACTATATACCTTTTAGCTAAGTTGGAATTCTACCCGAAATACACCCATGATGTACAGATATTTTCATCATAGTTCACACTTGATAGCTAAAGAGTTTCCTTCTATTCCTATTCATTTGTACCGTTTCCTGGAAATTGTGTGTGTTTTTGTGTGTGTGCGTGTACACAATTTGTATAGGTACAAGAAAGAGAAAGGGAGAAACATGTCATTGTGGATTGAGGAAATCCTTTTTTGCTTCCTCGTACTCAAACGACTATGAATAGGGCAAAGACATAGAAATAAATACAGGGACGACAACTTTGATAAAATTCAACTTTTAAGGAGGGAAAGTAAACGAGACAGAGAGAGAGAGAGGGAGAAAGAGAAAGAGAAAGAAAGAGATTCCAGGAGAGAAAGTGTACACAAGTTGAATGAAGGAGTGGAAAAACACGACTTGCCGACTGGCTACTCCAAGCCCTGTTTTTCCTCACTACACACACACATGCCAAGAGAATGAAAGAGAACGCGACAATCTTTTCTCCTCTTTTCATGTCCAAGTCAATTGGCTTAACTACAAACGTCAGATTTTCAAATAGAAACTGTTACAGGTTCTTTGACAATTTTATGGGCCATCCAAAAATTCCAATTGTACATGATATATTGTTTATTTTTTTTTATAAATAAATTCATATTCCTTCCCTGTGTTTGTGTGTACATGTATATGATTGTATGTTTCATGTTTCACTAGGGTATATAGGTCGTCCTCCCTTTCGGGAAAAATAATCTCACAAAAATACACAATGGATGGAAAGTGGGAAATACAAGGAACAAAATGACGCCATCGGCGCCATCAGAATAAAAGAGACAGACAAGAAAACAATAAAAAAATACAAAATGGGAAATCAATGATTTTTTCTTTTGAAACGGAACGTGATCTTTCAAGTCTCTTGATTCTTCTTCTGTAGTTTTCTCATAACACACACACTCTCTCTCTCCTCATGTACAGTAAGAAGATTGAAGGAATCCAAGTCAACAACATGAATGAGTGAGAATCGTCATTTGTAGTCAAAAGTAGGAAACGAACATTTGACGAAGGAGGAGAAGAAAAAGAATAAGAAAGAGAGGAAAAGAGACAAAAAAAAAAAAAAAACAGAAAACGACAATAAAAACAGTTAAGTAAACATTTACTTTATTATTGAACTCATGTCATTTGATTTCTAGCTTTGAAGCCTGGAAGCTTTTTGTCGTCATTTCAAGTCACTAAAAAAACTATTTTCTAGTACGACTTTTTGAGTGTGCACATATTAGATTGACTTTTGACAAGAAAAAAAAAACAAGTTTCGGCTTTGATGGGAACCCCAAAACTCTATTTCATTGCCAAAGTGCACAAGTGAGATTGTGCAGTGGAGAACATCAACAGGAGACAACCATTAATTCATATATATATATATACAAAAGATATATTGACAGTCAAGTCAAATTTAGATACAAATCTTTCAAATACGATACATAAACACAAACACAGTTCATTCCGAGTGAGAAAATCAATAGAGGCAAAATTTTGATTTATTTACATGCTTTCACTTTTTACATTATGCTCCGCTAACCCTTCTCCATAATAATGATTCTTTTTTTCTTTTAGATTGTACCTACATGTCAAAGCTTACGACACGACAGGAGAGAGAGAGAGATTTTTCCAATGGGAATATTGTGAATTGATGTACACACGGTCAACCATATCTTCACCACATTATGAACTGTGAATAAGTGTGACATTCAATGTGTGTCACAACAAGTTATTTTGTGTATCATAAAAATAAAAAAATTGCACGACAATCCATTCAATTCTTCACCAAGATGTTAGATACGAAAGATAAATGTTTATGAATTATTATAATGACAAGGAGTGACACTATGAACGAGACAAAGGTCACACGGTTTCTTGTCTCTGGATGATTTAATGTATAAGAAAATGAAATATTTATTTTATAGTTTTAATTTACTTACAGGAGGAACAAGTGAGAGTTTTGGACTTGCTGGAGACGGCTCTTGAGGGGCTAAAGCATCTTCCATGTTCGAAGCAGCATAGCCACTGTCATGATTCCCATTGGCCGTGTTTCTGAAAATAGATTTCCTTTAACATTTAATAATTTTAGAATTAATATAATTCAAATGAGGAATTTAATATCATTACACAAATGTTGTCTATGAAAATTAAAAGTGAATCCGTGTGGGGTGAAACTTGGAGTAGGATGTGTTTATAAACTTTAAAGGTATGCACACGGCATTTCCTAACAGTTCGTCAAACTCAAAGTGAAAGTACTGACAACATACCTATGGGTTCAAAAATGATCAATATGATCAAACTTTCGAATTTAGCTGGAAGGAAATAGAGAAATCTCTAAATTTTGACTGATTTCCGTCTTAACTCTTAAAGTTTGGACTTTGATTCTCTCTCTAGAGAATTGATATTTGAGTATTTACCAGTCAAAATTAATTTACTATTGCTCATCAAATACAGATATGTACAGAATAAGTACGTGCAACTTGAAACATATTGCCTTTCAAGCCAAGACATCTGTGAAATAACGCCATCCCAAGTTTTCAAATTTACGCAAAGTGCTTTCATTTAAGCAAAAAAAAAAACCATTACACTGTGTATTCAGTTGAATTCCTTTGAGGGGGATTTAAAATCGATTTAAAATGCCTATTTATCGGGTACTATTTGAAATTCATTATTGATGCTGGTATAACATAACAAAAACAAAGGGTAATATTTATGAGGAACAGAAAGTTAAAAAGCTCATTAAAAAAGCTGTCAACTCACCTCTCTTCTTCTCTGGCAGCTTCAATTATGAAAGAAGTAGTTGCTTGATTGTTAGGAATTATATGGCAGTCATCAGAGTCGGGTGAAACATCTTCTGCATCAACTTCCGCATCTATATCTCCATCTTCCTTGTCAAGATCATCACCATCATCCTGAAAATTTAATTCAAATCAAGAGTTAGAGAGTTTGCCAAGAATTTCCTTCAGTATTAAGCCTGTCATGGCGTTACTGACGGAAATGATTTTGCCTATTTGAATTTTTCAAATCATGACAAATATTTACGTCAACCATTCATCATACTTTCAATCCATTCCATTCAAATCTCTTTTTGTACGTTCTCTCAATCATGTTAAAAATGAGCAATTCCAGTAATAAATTACAATTCCCTCACGAATGCTTTCACGTTTCGTTCTATACAGGTGAAGAAACTTCCCAAAATAAACGTACCGACCGAAAATTAAACAGGCTAATGAAAAATTTCTATTTCATAAAACCGCAAGTCTGTGATTGTTGAATATTTTGATGAGAAGATGGAAAATCATTTTTTACTAACACTTGTAAAATTGATTACATGGCGTTTCTCTGTGGATTTGTGTACAACATCTGATATTTTGATTCAAAGGAAAGATAAAGGATGAAGTAGCAAACAAATGGAACTAACAAACAATACAGATCCCCGATCAGAAAGTTGAGAGCAGAGAAAGAATCCTTGGAAAGGGACTCATCTTGACATTAATTCAATAAAACTGATAGTGGAACTGGCGATTTCCTCTTTTGTTCATAATTATATGTGTATTTGCATGATATAGAGAGATTCCTCTTGGAATCTCTTCTGTTGTCGTCTGTGTTCAGACATCCATCGAGTCTATAGCAGGAGAAGCAAGGGAAAAGGAAATTCGATTTGTGGATAGCTGCTCATTTCATTGCATGCAAACTCTCTTCCAAAACTGCACATACGATAAATGGTGTACTATTTTGAAACAATTGTATATATATATGTATATATACGTATATTATGTATGTACATAACCAGAAGATTTATTCGGGAATCTCCGAGACGACTTCTTCCCATGTAGAAAACCTACATGCACTTTAAATGGGCTTTAATTCCATTGTAGTTCCTGGCTCTGCTCCTGCATATCTCAATATCTAATATTACAAATAGGAATGTATACATTAGAGAAAGGGAGGAAGAGAGAGAGAGAGAGTAGGTAATATATTATGAGGAAATAAATTTATGGAAATTCCAGGGACGGGTTTGTGAAGAAGGTCCATGTGGCACATAAAATAGCGGTGCTATCGGGCCAGTGATCTTGCTTCTACACACTTTGTCTCCATAATACGACTACACTACTAAAAATACTAAGATATACTCATGTGCGTACGTTGTCCATGCTACCTATGTATCTAACTACACATAGACAGACAGACTTTTCCATACACTTTCCTTTGTACATTTCACAGACTCATCTCGAGAGAGACAAACACACACACACACACACGCGAGTTGAACACACTTGGATAACAGTTTAACTAGAGCACGCGAAATACACAGCATGGCACTCCAATTATATTATGCAGCATGGAGCTATTCCATCCTCAACCACAGACAAATCAACACACGGCCTGTGGCCACAGCGTAGAGATAGTTGAGCAAGCCATTCATTGAAACAATAAATGGAATTGTGTAGTTATACAATTCCATTCTACGTTTGCGTTGTTGAATAAAAAGCCTGGAATTTCCCTTCTGTGCTCAAATGGAGTAGGAAAAAGTTGTTGTCTCGGAACTATTGACAAATCTTAAAAGACATTCCAAATGGCTAGGAAAGATCTCCAATGAGTCAAAGATGGGTACTGAAAAAACTGACTGGAAGAAAGAAAATCTCTCATTTGTATACACATCCGCTTGGTCACTTGAACACACAGGTTTTGTGTGGGAGGACATTTTTTGTTTCGCATTATTGAGTTGAATCATGAACTTGATACAGCTCAATATCCATAAATCAGTGTGAGGGTTTAGGCTCGTCAAGAAAACTTGCATAAGTTTTTTCTTTGAAGGAATGTTAAAAGATGAATGAAGATGTAGATTGATGAGAAAAATGAAGTGTGTGTAAGTGTGTAGTCTTTCCAATGAAAATCTGTCGGGTTGGTGTGTTCAAGGTAAAAAAGGATTGAATGGAGAAGACAGATGTGTTTTATCAACTTTAAGACTTGTGTTTCAGCTCCAGTTCGAACGTCAACTCGATTGTGGGAGACTGTGGATATAAAGTGATCGTGACGGAAGGTTAGCTCAGCTTTTAGTCATGGCCTTTTTACCACGTACAACAGTGGAACTTTTACATATGGAGCCATTGTCTGTATGTACTTTCTCCTTGACTACATACATAGTCAATATATGTGTAAGGAAATACGGATATGATTTTGGTTGTAGGGAATTGGAAGGAAAGGAAAGGGAATGAGGATGGCAAATGGAGAATGGTGGCTGGCAGATGGATTTATCTGTGGACGAGGACAAGGGACCCCACGTGTCAAAAGGCATGCGAAGACAATAGACTTTCTGGACAAATTGTCGTTCATGCGAGATTGACACGGAAACTGCATTGTGAAGTTTAATGTATTCTTTGCATGCTCTCATAAAAGTTCCCTCCTCGACTACAGAGCAGACTATACACACACTTGTACATATTACACAGATGGATTCTCCACACCATTCTCTCTCCTTTTCCCTCCTCCATTCTTCCACTCTTTCTCCTTCATCTTTTTTCTTTCACTTACTTATTTTTCTCTCCATCTTCCCACTCTTACAATTCAGCCAACACATTGTGTTTATAAACACACGCAAAAACACAAGGGCTCTATTTTTCTGCGTCTCAAATCCTCACCGACAAAGCCTTCCGAGAGAATTTATAAGTCAAATCACTTACAATTTCTAATGAAAAATTCACAAAGGATAGAGATGCAAATACACAGAACTGTCTCATAAAAAACGTGTAGATTGTTGTTGTTACTTTTTGTGAGCGTGTTTATTTATAAATGAGAGGAGAACGAGAAAACAGAGAGTGGATTGGTGAAGCTGAAAAAGAAAAACTGGAAGGGTTTGACATGAGAATTATTTATATATATTGATGCGTTTGTACTTACTTGACTTCCACTCCCAGTATTTGTGAGCTTTTCATCATCGATATTATTGGACTTGAGAGGGATGGGGAGTGTTGGACCACCAAGTGCTGTTTCAGCTAATCTCTTTGTTTGAGCTAAATTCTCAATCACAGTTCCACCACCCTTGACACTCGTGGGCTTCCTTCCACCTCCAGCCGCACCAACAGCTTTGCTCTTTGCTCTTTCCCGTATCACCTGAGAATAAACAACAAAAAAAAAAAATCAATAGTACTTGATTAGTTTCAATCTAATTAAATCCAACACATCCATGGCCAGACCCATTAAACAAATATAACAGTAACACTTGACTCAACCATTTCATCAATCATGCAAATTTATATAAATTCATACACATTTTGAATTCCCTTCCCTTCCTCCTCCGTCACAACACACTTTCACTCTCTCTCTCTCTGTCTCTCTCTCCGCTTTCATTTCATTGCATTTTGTGGTTGTGAACCCAAAGTGACAAAATTATATTTCATCCTTCCTCCTCGAGTCCTCGAGAAAGGAACAAAACTAATTCGAGACAAAAGCATCCTGAACATTTTCATAATTTCATTATTGACTTTACGACATTTCATTTTACGACTCGCTGAGTGACTAGTTAAATAATGAGAAAGGTTTTGATGGTACTTGGAGATTAGAGACAGAGAGACAGAGAGACAGAGAGAGGACGAGAGAGAGAGAGGGAGATGACAGACCCATGACGAGTCAAATCAAATTAAAATTTTAATACCACGAGCATAATTTCTATTATCATTAATAATTTGAACATGTAGACAGAAGAAATAATTAGGAACTTTTTACTTTTGAAAATAGTAAAAACAAATGCCTCGAAATAAGTGAGCAAAAAAAGGTTAGAAAATATATAATGTCACGATGAGAAAAACGTTTTCTCAGAGTTTAATAGTTGTCATCTGTTCTGTTTTTCTTGATAAGAGAGAAACGAATGGAGGCAAAAACAATGTCAGAAGAATTGCAGCATAGGTAATAATTTCAAAGTTAAAGTGTAAGGATGCCAATAAAACTTTTGCAGAAACACTCAGAACCAAGGACAAGTGAGAGAGAGAGAGAGAGAGAGAGAAAGAGAGAGAAAGTCAGTTAAATTGTAATGATTTCACAATAAAATGAGTGTCAAATAGACGAACGAAAAACTGTCAAGGGATCACAAAGATCATTGTTTCCCCTCATTCTTTTAACGTGTACACGGTGCAGAAATTGACTGAAGAAAGTCCGTATTATGAAATACAAACTGTACATGATCAAATGTGTTGTGTACTCAAGTATATATATTTAGTTGTTGTTGGAAGTTGGAGGACATGGATGGTGCGAAGAAAGAAGAAGGCAAAAAAAGGGTCAAAAATCCATTGGAGACTAACTTTACGAATGTTGATGCGGAATAAGGAAGAAACAAAACTGTCAAGCCCACAATAAAATGATACTTCTCATGGGAATCCAAGTGGTCAAAGTTAAACGCTCAGATGTCTCCCTGACATTTGCACGAATTCTCAAACTCCAACCCTGTTGGAGTTGGAGTTGAAGACACTCTCACGTTATACGCCATCACAAAAACTGCATGTGAACGAAAATATTTGCTGGTCTCGGTGGGAAAGGGGAGAAGGAAAAAAAAGGCTTACTCTCTCACTTCTCTCAACTCAGATTCTGATTTCCCTTGACTTCATTTCTTAAATTTCGTATGGTCAACAATCAACAAGGACAAAATACATGTTGGATACTTTCGTGATGAAAAAACTTTGCATCCTTATCCTTTCCTTATATCCGACTTTATACTTGAATCTGTACACATAAACATACTCTTACTTTCTCGCTCTCTCTCTCTCTCTCTCTCTCGTCTCCTTCCATCATTACAACTCTCTTCAAAGAAACTCAGAGTCAACAAAATCCGACAGAAAGAGAGAGAGAGAGAGAGAGACTTTCATACGGTCTCTGTTTGTCAGTTGAGTAAACTATATCGTCTTGGTATTATATTACACGTGCTAATATCCCAGTTGATCTCATTTTCAGACAGATTTTTCAATCGAAAATAATGACGACGTGGATATGGCAGCCTCCATTCCATTTAATCCTATTTTGATCCTCTACCAAATTATCATCAGATCCAAAATCTATAAAGTGACAATTCTCTCCTCGTTAGATCATAAATAAAAAAATTCATCTTCCTCATTCCAAAATCAAAAAAAAACTTCCTCCTCAACTCTCACTCAACTCTCTCGTTGGAGTACAAACTTGACTGTCAAAGGACATGAAAAACATATAGCAAGTCGTGATTCTTATCATGCGTACGAGTTTCTCCTTTTACATTCCCCAAAGTCTTTTTTTTTGTGTTATCTTTTGTAGTACGTGTTGTAGTATTGTGAGTATACTTTTGACTTTAGATGTGTAACCACAATTGGCCAAAGAATACCCAAGACACATTCTCAGATTCCCCAACCCACACATCCATATACATTCAGTACATAGAAATTCAATATGATCTGGAAACCAGATCACAGACAGAGATTTTAGTCGTAATTTCTCTAATATGACAAACTGTTTATCGGAGCGTGGTAAAAAATAGTCAAGAGTAAAGATAAACCAAGATAAAAGAGAGAAAGAGAAATAAAAGTGTATATACGAGGCAATCGCGGTCCGAGGAAATGAGAGTAAAACAGAGAAGATGGAGAATGTGTTCTTTAACGAATGTTTCTCTGACATTACTCATGAGAAACATTTATTACCGTCATTTCAGTTTGAGTGATGGACCTTCCGAATTTCCTGTAGATTCTAACAAAACAAGTGAGCAGGTCGTCTCGAGTCCAAAGAACCTTCTTGTCTCACTCTTACTTTCCATCGTTTCGAATATACGAATAGTACAAGAGAGAGAGAGAGAGAGAACAACTCGAACAACCAAATTGCACGAGGCACGAGCAGACTGTACAGACTGTAAGAGTTTTTTTTTGAGGTTTTCTCCGTTGATAAGAAGAAACCGTCATTAAGATGGATATAGACATGGATGGTTGGTTGGCGGGGCGTCTTCCACACACTCAACAATCGTATTCACTCAGTGGGAAATCAAAGTCGGACAAGTTAGAAGAAGGGGGAAAAGTAAGTTAGGTAGGCGAAGGAAAAAAAGAAGAAGAAGGAATCAAGTGAAAGAAAACAACCACCAAGCCGCCAGCTGAGAGTTCTTTTTTTTATTGTCCTACCTAATTCCTTCATTCCAGGGTTTTTTATATTAAAAATCCAGAGCTGTTCCTCCATCCTCGACTCCACTTAATTACATAATACATATAGGTTTTCCTTCAGGAAAAAATAATAAATGATTGCTAGTCGTCGTCGTCCTTCCCTATGTACAGATATATTCGAGACTCACACGCACAAATTTTTCCACCCTTTTTTTTCTTCCTGATTCTTAGGGCTCATTTTTTTATCATCTCTCACAAATCCATTTTTTTTATGACATTACAAATTGCAATACTATAATAATAATTGCTGTATTGTGTACAAATTCCTCACAAATTTCTGCGAGAATTACCTATATTGTAAAAATTAGATCTGAACATGCATGTGAACCGACTCATCTATACATGTACATATTACTATGAATTACTACCATCTGTAATATCTGCATTAGACATTTCATTCGGATGACGAGGGAAACTTTTCTTTTTACGCTGAAAGAAATTAAAAAACTTTTACATGCTCCTTATTATTAGTACATATTTATTACTATTATGACTTTCATCTGAGTTCCGGATTCATCAAGATTTTGGGCTAAACTCAAGTCAAGGCCCGTAAATATTGAAAATCATTTAGAATTTTATGGGGCTCATAATTAAGGAATAACAGAAACGAATTAGTCGCATAAAAAAAAAGCCAAAGAGTCAGTAAACTGGAGTTTCTCCATCCACTTTCTTTTTCTTCCATGTGCGTAAAGATACAAAATGAACGAATTCTATTTTCTTATGACATTTGTTTGGTTTTGACACACTAGTCCACTAAATAAATGTTTGAAAATGTTTTAAATTTAACTGGCTTGTTGTAGTTTCTAATTTGAAATGAGTCGTCTCGCTGCGTAAACGAAAAAACAGAAAGGAGAAGTAAAGTTGGGAATAGTTGGGATTTATTGTTGGGAATGAAAATGAACTTGTGACGAGAGCCTTCACACTCGACGACAACCTTCCTAACATTTTCTTGAAAGTCAATAAAATTAATTTTATAGTCAGAGACCAGAACAACTATCAACACCGTTTAATGACATTTGAGACCCCGCAAAGAGCTCGGAAGTTAAAACCAAGTATTTTATTGGGTAATTCTAACAAGAGTGTCATCCGATGGTCTGGTCTGGTTTGATCTTCTCTCTCTCCCTCTCTCTCCCTCTCTCACTAACACCATACAATTCCAACACAGACAGAAGACAGAAGCACACAATAATATAGATTGCTTGGTTTTCTGATGTTTGTCTAAACTAAACAAACGAAAAAGGAAAAAAACTTGAGAGTTCTATACAGACAAAAATTGTAAAAAAAGAAAAAAGAAAGCGAATCCTGATCCAGAGAAAATCATTTTTTCATCTGTATACACATTTCAGTCTTTTTTTTTCTTTGGCAATTGGACCGCTAACACTAAAGCTTAGACCAACTGCACTCAAAAACATACATGAGTGTTTTCTAACACAAATAAGAAACGACAGAGAAAAAACAGGAAAATATATAGCAGATGGTTTGGCAGGGTTATAATAATCTTTTCATTGGTTTTCCCTAGGAAAAAAAAAAAAAAAAGAGAAAAGAGGACGAAGTCGCGATGAACGTCGCCGTATGTCTAACAATAAAAATATGATGAAGATCCAAAGAAGGGAAGACAGAAGAATGACGTCTCGACGAGGATTCAAGAAGAACTCTCTTCTCATGGTCGAATGAATTACTTTTAGAATCATCTCGCTCGCTTTTCTCTCTCTCTCTATTTTTTTTCTCCTTATATACTTTTTTTTTTACTTTTAATCCACCTTTTGTCTCTGGAGAGTCTTCTTCTGTCTCACATGCAATTCCATCTCTATCATCATCTTCACCTCCCATCTCTTCATTCACTCTCACTCAACGCCTCTACTGATACTTCTTCCGCATTCTCTCTCTCTCTCTTTTCATATTCCGATACACCAAAACTCCAACGAGCACACACACACACAAAGAAAATAAAAGAATGTAAAAGAAAGGAAGTAAGTATAAGTAAAAGTCGAGGGAAGCTTTTTTTTTGTCTGTACAAGGCAGAACTTTGGGCAACAGTTCCTTTCTTGTCCTATCAAAAAACCTCTCCTCAAAATGACAAGCTCAAATACAAGGACAAAGAACGGAGAGATGAGTAACAGAAAAAAAGTATATGTACTGTTAACATTTTGATTCGCCTTTTGATAAGCCTCGGCTTTTGTTTCTTCATTTTAAGTTAGTCAACTCACATACGGGAGAACTCCCAAATGATTTAAAACCTCTTTCTTCTCTCGTAAAAAAAGATTTCTTTCTCTTTCTTTTTTTCTCTCTAACTTTTCTCTCCCCACTCGTCCTCAAAAATAAAATGACAATGACAAAAATATGTATTATGTATGGTGCTTCTGGGTAATTGGTAAACGTATTATGACGTTTATCGCGACTCTTTGAGACTTGCAAACATATCACACTGAGAGTTCATAAATATATTCACAACAGTTAAATTTGAATGCCCTTGGGTTTTTTTCCCCCAGAAATTGAAAACGCATGCTCAAAATTTTCACAATAGAAATACTTTTTAATTGAAAAATTTAGCAAGAATATACTTTTGTCACTTTGAAATTGTAATGAAGGTTTTGGGCTGCGGATTCCGAGAATTATCGTCCATATCATAATTAGTAGAATAAACATTGGTACAGGAGTCCCTCAAAAGGGAGCGAAGCCTCTCTTTAAAACTTTAAGTGTCTGTCTGTTTGTCTGCACAGTAATACGTCAGTCGTGATTGCGCCCCGTTTCACTACGCAACCTTCGGGAGCGCTCCGGTCGGGTAGCCAAGCACCCTCCCTCCTCACTCCCTCCGGGTGCTCCGTTCATGGGACTGCAATCACTTTCCTACCATCCCGTTCTTTTTTTCTCGAAAATCCCTTTGATACCCGGGTAAACTCCGAATTCGGTTTTTTCGGATATTTAAGTCACACAATATGATTATCCATAATTTTGTACCCCGAAAAAGTAAAAAAAATTGTGAAAATCGCTTTGCCCTTACTGGGATTTGAACCTAGGACCTCACCCTAGAAGTCAACAAACTTAACCCCTAAGCCAGGGGGGTCAAATGCGGGTATCTCCGCCATCGGTGACCCCAGGGCCACCAAAATCAATGGTACCTGACTGAAATAATGACAATGACAATAAAAAAGACCGCATGTGAATCGGTCATCTCTTTCGAGAGTTAACGTGAAAAGGACAGACTGACGGACGGACGGACGGACGTACAACCCAATAGAATTAGGAGAGCTTCGCTCCCTAATTACATAAGTATTTACTTGTATATAGGTAATGGACTTACTTTGAAAATGCGGTAGTACAAGCAGACTAAGATGGTGCATGGTATGTAAAAGGAACACAGCGATGAGACGAGAACAAAGTATTTGTTATGGAAAGAGCAGTCACTTGGCATCTCTACTAAAACTTCGGGTGGAGTGTTGAGACCTGTAAATATATATATTATATATTAATTAAAGCATTTTATGAGAACAACATTTTTTGCTTGAAATTAAAATTTTAAATGAACCTTTATCAAAAAAATAAAATAAAGACTGTCGATTGTTTACCTAAAACGATTGGAGAACCGACAAGGGTAGAAAAAACCCAAACTATCACGATCGTTAACCAAACTCTGGTTGAGCTTTTAGGTTTGGCATATTTTATGGGTCGAGTTACAGCAAAGAATCTAAAAAGGAAAAAACATATACATATATTATTATATATATTTCAATTTGGATTACCATACAATGAAAATACATGAGAATATATAGAAACATGAACATATATACGTGGAGAAGCTAATGGGATCCCTCAATTAACTAATTAGTTTCACTGGAAACCATCAACTAGGAACCAAATGTGTGTACGCAATGGATAAAACGCCTGGAGTTAAAAGCCCGGAATAAAATTAGGGAAAGTTGTAAAAGAGAAAAGAGATAGTTTTCTGTATGTAGTTGAGTGTTTGTGAATGCATGGGATCGTTCCATGCGTTTTTTTTATTTTTACAAAGTTTGCGCTTGTGTTGTCTCTTTATGTTGAGAATAATGAATAAGGAAATTGGACGTAGAGCATAAATGATTGAATATTTGGAATAGAAAATAGAATGAATTTAGTGAGGATCTTATGCCGTGTCATAAAACAAGAGGCATTCATGTTTGAGCATTCATCATGGAAACATCAACAGTCACATTAATTTCCTTCAAGTGCTCTTTCCAAGATATGTACACAATAACAGCAACAACAACAACTGTTTTTATTTCTAGTGTCCCTCCATATGAAAAGATAGATGAAGAGTTCATCTCCAAGTCTGAGATCAACCGTAGTCATCTACTTATTATTCCAAGCATTTGTTTTGATTCTATATCAAGTAAGAAATAACGCACGTTTTTCTCCAGATATTTCCTGAGATCCCTTGGATTTCATTATTTTTTATTCTCTGAATGTTTATTATTGTCTTTTATTACATTTTCTTCCATATCTGTAGTCCGTAGATGTCAGTATGTATCCAGTTTTCTGCGTCTCTCATAAATATTCTCACTCATATTCATATAATAAACCATCAAAACCATTCACAATTTATATATCGTATCGTATAGTCCATTCATACTCTCTTCTCTACTTTCTAAATTAGTATTTCCAGAAAATTAAACAAGGTTTCCTGTGTGTTTTGTTTGTTGTTGGGGGGGGGGGGGGAATGGAAATTCCATATTCCTCTGTTCAGTAGCACTCGAATGCAATTACAATGAATCATTTTAGCACAGAAAAATTTCATTGTGGATTCTATACAGACAATGTTTTATGTGAGGATCTAAGTGACTAAGCATGTTCTCAATTGTTTCGGGTTTTTATGTTCAACGTGATTCCTCGCGATTTTGTGAGATAGAATTCTTGTTTAGTCCTCTCCTCCCAAATCCCAAACACTTTTTCCCTCATTCATTGGAGTATGAAACACACACACAAGTTGAAAAAAAACCACACACACAAGTTGAAAAAAAACCACACACACTCACAATAACAAAATCTACATCATGAAATTACCCAGAAAAAACTAAGGATATTATGGAAGAGTTTCGAGTAGTCGTAAATCATGACATTTTGTTTTTGTTCGCCGTTTCTCCATTTGACTATCGGCGAGTCTGCTCTCCCCTAAAAATAACTTTAGTATATGAGAACTAAATACATTAAACTGGAACTCGGAGGAGGAGGAGGAAAAAAAAGATGCTTTATATTCAAACATGCTCGAGTCGTATACTGTAAAATGTCCAGATCGTACAGACAAGAAGTAATATTTCTCCTCGTGTGCATAAACTATAATTATTATTACTGTGGGCTGCAAAAGAGCATTTTAATACAGGCATAAATTAAGGACTGTGCTTTAATGCTCTCCCAGCTGGCAATTCATGCCAACATTCATTTAGTTGAGAGAGCAGGAGAACTTTCATTAATTTAATTTTTACAACTGCCCACAGTCAGTAGTACTTTTTTTTTGTCTTGTCCCTCTCTGTCTTCAAACAAGAGAGATGTGAACTGGAACATGGAAAACTTGAGACTTGCGGCCTTTCACCAACTCAAATTCCAGATGCAGTTTTTTTTATTACACTTCACACACTACACTTGCATTATAATACACTCATTTATACACTACGTATTTTTCTTTCTCTTTAAATGTACGATATATAGCTCATGAAAAGTTTTGTTTTTTTTTGTCTTACTCCTAATATCCCTGATGCCGATTAGACAAACTTTCTGTTTCGTGTGGTTTTTTTTTCTCTCGCGGGGATGATAATAATATGTATAGTAGTGGGATTTCATGAGTACAATTTGAATGACCGTCATTTCCATTGTTTTACTTCTTTTTTTTGATGTACCGCCTTCTACACGGCAATACGATATCCTTTGACATCAATTATGAAATGTGAACTGACTATCATGGTATTTCATTTACAAAATAAAATACATGAGAAAGTTGTTCAGTCTTCCGAGTTCTAGAAAAAACAAATGTAGCTGAATTGAAATTAAATATAAACAAAAAAGTCGAATGTTGCACAAAGATATCTTTGATATGGCAATTCGAAATGTATTTTTCACAGTTGAGTGATATCAACCCTGTTTTTTTCTTACATTTGTGATGTGAGTAGTCCTGTTGGGTATTTTATTTTTTTCTGTGGATTTCTATATGCCTTCCCCCCAAACACAATTTTTTGTGTATTGTGTACACTCAACAGCTCAATAAATGAATTACTGGGGTTGGGTAGTAAATGATGTGAAAGGATCCTCTATAAATTTTTCATTGGTGAAAGAAAGAGGTCGAGCTGGAGAGAGGAGCGAGAGAGAAAGAGAGAGAGAGAGAGAGAGAGAGAGAGAGGAAAAAACTTTGTGGGTCAAACTGAGCGAGTAAAGTTCGCATATACACATAGACGAACGAATATATACAGAGACACTCAGCAGAGTACAATTTCTTTAACTGACTTCTTCTCGTCATGCTTTATGTGCCATAAATGTATAGAGCTTGAGCATATATTATCATCATTCATAATAAGTTTGTCGTCTTCTCTCTCTCTCTCTCTGTCTCTCTACCCTCTTCAGTACTATCCTCTACACATACTTTCTCTTACTCTCTGGTACTTTCCATGGGAATGTTATACTGACAATGAGTGAGATTCCCTCTCAAGCTCCTTCCAAACTTTTGACTTGTCCGTCCAGTAAAGAGGAAAGAGTATAGAAACGGAGGAAAGGAGAAGATGGAATAGACAACCACAATCTATTTGTACATGAAGATACAAAGTCAACTACTGCATGCTATACCATTTTCATATTTATTTGATAGTTGCTGGGAAAGGAAACTCGAGTTCTATCATCTCGTCAGTTATGTATGAAAAGTACATATACAGATAGGAATAAAAACCATGTAGGTAAGTGTAAGTACATTGTGTCTGTCCGTGCCTGTGTATCAAAGTGAGGGAGCGCTTCCATTGAGAGCTGAACATGAAATATGAAATTGAATGAAACGTGAAAAGCCAGTCTGCCGAAACATCAAGTAAATGATAGCGATAAGCTTTTCTTCATTATATTTTATGAGTTTGAGACGGACGTCGGAGACTTTCACTTACATTATCAACATCAACTAACACAATAAAGTTTATGGGTATATTAACCATTTATATCACTTGGTGTAGTACATACAGCCGTCCATTCAATATAAGTATTTCTATATCAACACAACACAGCAAATTCACTCTCATGAAGAAATGAAAACTCTCCCTAATACAATTCCCAGCTTGACTTTTTTTAAATATATGTATACAAAATATTATAATGAGAGAGAGAGAGAGAGAGAGAGAGACAGTGGAGAAAGAATCCATTTTCCATTCTGACATCATGTTTTTTTAGCAGCACAGACTCCGCATTCGCTATATACCGTATGTATTAAGTTAGGAAATACATGAGCAGACGCCTGTATTTTGTTCATTTCTTAGATGAAGCTAGAGCTCATGATTGCATTGATTATGCTTAATAGCTCTATATATGCACGTATAGGTATGTGGGTATACATTTTCCTCTGCGGAGTAACGGAGTATACTCTATCGTATTTCCCATTTCGCATCCCATCCCATCCAACCCTATACCCATTATCTCCCAAAACATTCTTTATCATTGATATTATCATCGTCAATCTCACAGCCTGGAAATCTCATTCATTTTGTAAAAAAATCACTGTACAAAATTGGATTTCCCTTACACATGTTCTGTTCTGTAGTCATTTAGAAAACAAAGTACAAGATACACACCACAGAGACCTGACATGACAAAATCCATGAGTAAACAGACAAGAATTTCAATTTCGATGTCAATCCATGACGAGTGATGTGTTTTTTGGTTTATTTGTAGTACAAATTTGGTATTCCCCATTAGTTTGAATTACAACTTTGTCGGTTCTCTCAAAAGGCTCAGTGTCAAAATTTTCCATGGATTTGAATTTGTCGGATAACGTTTGCACGTACGTAATCAGTTTTTGCATAAAATTTAGATTAGTTACGATTTAATTATGGGAAACAGGAAGCTCAAAAAGAATTATTAATGAACAAGAGAAAAGAGAAACATTGTGATTTTGACTCTATAAAATAAATATTTAGAGCAAAACACTTTCTCTCGCTCTCTTGCTGTCTCTCTCGCTCTTTTCTTTCTCAATTACTTGCTCCTTGAAATTTGGCCTTGAATGAATGTGGGGGAGCAGTACAAATTTAACGAAATGAGGTTGATGTGAAGAGTTATCCTGAATCATTCAGGCTGAATGTGCAAGTTGGATTAAATATTGTGGTTGTAGAATCGTTAGAATGGGAAGTGGGAATACTCAGAAGGATGAATGCAACTCATGTGTGACTCCATGTGGACGCCTCAGAGTGAGATGTGCATACAAAATTAAGTGGAAAATGAATACCAAAAGGAAACCAAAGGGAAGTTCAGTGGAGAATACTGCATAATATTTCGTCATTTATGCACATTTTCCTACTCCTAGTCGTCACAACTCCCAACTCCCAATTCACAATTCGCAAGTTACATACATGTATACATACATAAATTCACATTTGTATTGAGCGTATAAAGTGGAAGTGGAAGTGGAATTGCGTGAGGATATTCCAGTCTAATTATGTCCCATTCCACAAATCCCGTATTCTGCATTAAACATCAGTAAGAACTAGAAGGACTTCAAACGTCAATACGTACATGAGTGTGTTTGTGTGTATCCGAATCGGGGACTATGTTCGTATTCAAGAGAGAACAGCTGGATTTCCGCTCAACTTCCTCACTCAAAATCAATTTGCCCAAATGTGTGGGAATTGTTTTACCCTAAATGCTCTCTCTCTCTCTCCAACTCAAACTCCTTTCATTTTATTTCATTTTCTAATCTTATGGCTACTGGCAGCTCGTAAATACGAATACTACCAAAGCTGTTAACCTACTAAAACTCCCCCTCCCCCCCCTCTTTCTTATCCCTGACTCCTTTTGTGTATGTAACTTTTAATACTTTCGCATACACTCCCTACACGTTTGACTATAGAAATCCAAATCCGGGAACCCAATAAATCTTTATCTATATTTACTTATTTTTTCCTCATCATTGAATTATTTGGGTATACTTCATTGAAGGGGTCATTGAGATTTATTGAGAGAAACACACAAAAAAAAACGAACCAACAAATAAGAATATAGGGAATCCATACGTATATATCGTATTTATCTTATATATAAACTTACCGATCTATACTGATAGCGACCAGATTACATATACTGCTCGTGCTGCACATCACATCCATGGCTATGTAAAAGTCGCAAAAAATCGGCGGGAGGACCCAATTCATGTTCTGAAACTGTAAACAAAAACAAAATCAATACACATTTTTTATGTACTAACAGTTAAATTTCTCAGAGTCCATTCAATGATTTCTCATTACATTACATTTAAAAGTCGAGGGATATTTGAGGAGGAAAGGTCGACGAGGAATGGCTTTTGAGAGGAATGAGAGAGAGAAAGGAAGAAAATGACAGATTTGATCAGACATGTTAAAAGTTGATGAAATTTAGATGCTTGTGTGTTGTAAAAAGAAGCAGGGCGATGAAAAGTACGGAAAAAGATATAGAAAAAGAAGATAATAAAACACATGAATTCGTACTGGTATTTATCTATCTATCTTCTGTGTGTAGCAAGAAATGGCTTGGTCCGAATTGCATGTTGAACCTACATTAACGTAATCAAGGAGAAGGAATGACCTTAAACCTTACGACCTCAATGGCAGAAGACTTTCCCATTTAATTAATTCTTTGAAAGAGTTAAGAGAGAATCTTAAGGTTAAAGAGATTCCTCGGCCGAGACGATGGCGGGCAGACCAATCTCATATAAATTATAATTACAAATCAATGTAAATGCGATGGCATAGTTGCAGGTTGCAACACTCAAAAAACCCCAGCCTGAACAAAAGTTTATTTGAATAATGGATGAAAATTGAAGAGCTTTGAGTCTTGCCGTCTCCAAATGGAAGAGAAAGCCAGCCACCCAACTTCATACACCCTCAAGTTGCAAACTCTAAACCAAAAAAACATGCATGATGAAAAACAAGGACAACAACATGAATATGAAGAAGATTTGTTTATACGTCTGTGTGTGTGTGTGCTACAATTGACAATCTTGATAAAAGAGACGAAGACGTGTGTTCATCGATGAAACACTCGACTGAATCTGAGTCTGAGAATATATCTGTACATTTTATACATCTTTCACACATCCATTATCCATATTCTCGTCATGATCTTTCTCGATATGTTTCCCGCTGTATGTATCTGTACTTGTAGTTTCCCATTTCATTTCATCTCATCTTCTTTTCCCCTTTCCCTATTTGGAACTCACCACTTGAGTTGGAGTCTCTCGTCATACGTGTAAACAATGATGATGGTCAAAATGTCTAGAGACTGTGAACAGTGAGACGGCCGTATCTAATAATCCTTCCATCCAACAAACCAGCCAACCAACACCACCGCATACCAAACTTTTTATATTCGTACTTTCCTTTTACTCACAGATAACCACGGTAGAAAAGAGGAGAAAAAGGTGATGTACTTTTGTACTTCGGTTGTAATAACCGAATTCAATGGTTTTTCTTCTTATTCTTCTTCCTCTTGTCCTTTGTTCTTGGTTCTTGTGTTCTCGAACTCCTTGTCCTTCTTCACTTGATCTGCTAACTTGCAGCCAAAGGGAAGAAGAATTTCTTGAGTTCTTTGATATTGTAAACTGTAGACTTTGAATGTAGTTTTATCAGCACACACACACACACACACACTTGTTTTTTCATGGGATGACACGATGCGGCTGGTGGCTGGTCACACTGTCTTGTTCTCATCCTTATTTCAAATTCTCAAATCCACAAATCTCAGCTCTTTCTCTATGTTTAACATTTACAATGTACAATGTCTGCCGTCTCAACTGCACCCAGTAGCTTTCCCATTTATTTTTTATTTATATCGTTTTACATAGTGAGAGAGAGAGAGAGAGAGCGAGAGAGAGCGAGAAACAAAAAGAAATCCATAATCAATGTTAAGACTAAGAGTGTTCTTCGTGGATTTGGATAGTAACTGGAAGTTTTGGCATCAAATAATTTATACAAAAACTGCAGTGTGCTTGAGCGAGGAGAGAGAAATCTGGTTGTGGATCCTCAATAAATAAGTAAATACTTTTCTTTTCTCTTCCCATATAGTTTTAAAGAATAACAAACAAAAAAAGTTTACATAAAGCTTTCACTCACATTGCTCGGTCCCACTTGAAATGAATTTTGAATCCTAACAACATACGATATCAAAGTTTAATGTGAACAAGAGAGTGGGAGGGAAAGAAAATGACAACAACAAAATAAATAAAGTTCAAAATGCTAAATACGATATATATCCGGAATCAAAATTCCCTTAACAATTGAAGCAGAAAATTGGTACAGGAGACAAAAGAACAAGCAAGTTTCATTTTTTTAAAAATACATTTTAGAAATTTTGTTTTCATGTTTTCATGTCAAATCTGTTTTCATCCCCGCCTGCCATTGTTTTGGTATTTGGTTTGGTTTGGGTTGGAGAATTCCTGTGTTCACACAAAGAAATAGAGAAGCTTTCACTTTCACTTTCACGTTCTTGCTGTACTCCGAACGACATCGGGTTTTCCTCTGTTTCTTTGAAATGTGTTTTGAGTCTCCCAAGCGTGATGGTGGTGAGTACATGAAAGGTCTTGAAGACGTTTTGGGGTGAAATACTCATAGAAATTCAGCCAAAACCTTTTCCCTGTAGTTTCCGCATCTTGAAACAGAACTAACAAACGGAACGGGAACGCAACAAGAGGAAACTAAGTCGGTGGAATACCTCTGCGTCGTAGTCATAGTGAATGTGGGTTTTGACTCCATGACAGCCTAGGAATTCGGAGCTAATTCTTGACACAGAGGGAAAGAGATAGAGAGCGAGAGCGATGAGAGTTATATCCGTTTGGCTTTTCATATATAATAAAAAAATTGTGGGCCGGGACTTAAACATGAAAGGTTTCAAGGAATCAATTTCAATCTAATGGAACCATCTTTATCTTTTGACATATACGAACATTTCAATGTAGCTTCATTGGAATACTAGGACGAAAATGCTAAATACTACGAGTCAAGCTCAAGAGTCATGAGAAAAGAAAAGCTCTCGCTCTCTCTCTCTCTCTCTATTCTATAAAGAATACCAGGAAGGGAAAACCACAGACTCATGTATGAGAAACTCAAACGCCAAAAAAACGGAGACTTTACAGTCATTTCATCATGATGGAACTTAAAATAAGGATTGAAAGATATTTTTGTAGGCTTTTCTGGACCATCTTCAATTTTAGATGATGCGCGAAAAGAAATGCTCTGTGGGAAAATGTAAAAAAAAGGCAGACAGACAGACAGACGACAAGGAATGAAACTCTGTTAAATGATTAAAGATGGATTGAAAGGAAGTCAAAGCTCGTGGAAATTTGATTGGTGCCATGACTACGGTGAATATATTTGGAGTAGTCTGCATAGAAATACGGACCACAGAAAATATTCCATGCATAGATTGTGAATTCACGGATGTATGTAAATGTAAATGTAAATGTAAATGCTCTCACAGAAGGGAGAAGAAATAGGACAGACTGTGTGGATGGAAGCAATAGTAAAATGTCCTCCGTTTTCATCTTCACGACGGATCCGCACTATTTAGCCTTCTTCCCTCAATTCAATATCCAATGTATGAAGACATGGAGAAGGAGAAGGAAATTGAGTCAGAGCGTCCACAGTAGTCCACACCCATTTCTATTTCTATTTCTTTTTCTTTTTCTTGGTTAGGAGAAGTCAACTTGATACTTGATGTGGGGATGCAGAGAGAGAGAGAGAGAGAGAGAGTAAAATCTCTAAGGCTCTTCATATCAATTCTCCCTTATTGATGACAAAGTCTATTGAATTTTAAATCCTCAATCCAGGCTCGGTTCCCCGATGACGACAACGATGACGATGACAAGGACAACGTCTCTCAATGGATTTACTGACACATGTAAGATATCGGTATGCATGTAGCCATCCTCAAGTGAAACTCCCCAATTTACAGATAAGATATTTTATTGACGTCATAAGGCAGAGAGTGATGATTTCAAGTAAAGAGGACTTGGACCCTGAAATAAACTTTCTGTACTTTGTTGTCCATTTCAAAATAACTTCCAGGATGTATACGAAATTTTGACATTTTTGATGGATCAAACGTAGGAATTTGACGGAATATTTGCAATAGAAGAATGTAGATATGTGATGGTGCAATTACCTATACATATATTTAAATTGAACGGATATGAGAATTGTGAGCGAGTTTGTCATTCGTTATTGAATGGAAAAAATTCAATACATGGAAATGTACCTACATGGGTATGTATTGTTTGAGAAACCGTCTTGCTTTCTTCTTCCTTGTGTAAAGTTGAATGAGGGAAAATTGTTTACTCCCAATAGAAATTCATTGGAATTTATTGTAAAGGAGTTTTAGAATGTTCATAATAATAATAAAGATGTGTAATAGAATAGCCGTGGGATAAAGAGAGAGAGAGACAGAGACAGAGAGGAAACTTGATTGAAATATTGAAACGTTCATATTACACACGGCTAATTTCATCACATTATATTAGAAAGCTTTTAAGGAGAGGACTCTCACAAGTTGTAGACTACCTTGTTAGAATACCTCTTGGTTGGAGCCAGACCAGGACTATCTCTAGAGAAACGTAAGTACGGTAAATTTGTGCAGGGAATCTCTATCAATGTCATTAAGTACTCGCTGCGTATTCTCATATTCGTTCGTCTTTGAAACAGAGAGAGAGAGAGAGAAAGAAGAGCAGCCAACAGCTAGCTAAACGAGTCAGAGCCAGAAGCAGAGCAGAGAGAGAAGCAGTAACCATCAAGAAGAGTAACCAACAGCTTTCTCCCTTTCACACAGTTCCTTCTTGCTCTTGCTCTTCCTCATTCCTGCACACGCCTTCTATCACTCTCCTACCATGTCTGCATGTTTATATTTTACACACATATGTATGACTCCCGCCAACGACGACCAAGAGTAACGAAGAGAAACTAGAAAGCTTTATAGGGGAATATCAATCCACAACCCACTTACGCAGTCCATTAGTACATCACAGTTACAGTTATAATAGTGTACTAGACTCTCTCTCCATCTCCATGAAGTTTCCAAGCTCTCCTCTCTCCCTATTTTTACCTACAACTCGCTCGCTATCTCTCTCACTCGGAGCACACACACACACAGCCATACACACAGCTTTCACTGTCCATTATCTCCCGATTGAACCAGTGCAAAATTAATGAAGTACAAGTTACTTCGTAGACAAGATGGCAAAAAGGAGAATGTAAAGCAATAGCAAAATTGTATTGAAGAAACTCACTAGCTTCCGATGCACATGGAAAAACAGATACTCGCTACATACATTGTAGTCTACAATCTGCCATTTACCCTACAAAACTTTATCCAATCCTGAACGTGGAGTCTAACTCGTGTTAAAAATATTTATATACATACATATTATCCGTATCCATAGAGAATCCAGCCATGTAAAATATGCAGAGAGGAGGCTGGTAGTCAGGAGTAAGGAATAGAGAGATAGAGAGAGAGAGACAGGGAGAAAGAGAGAGGGAAGAGGAGGTGTTTTGTTAGAAAAGGAAAAATATTTTTCCCAAGTACTTTCATGCGTGCGTTTTCTCCTCCAAAAAAAAACGCCTCACCAGTATATATTTATTTTTGGATTCTCAAATAAGCTAGTACTTGAAGTGTACACTCTAAATGTTCAATGCTCAAATACTTGAGCGTATATACGATAATATGTATATGTGTGAAGAAAACTTGTACCATTTACCATGAAGGCTCTATTTCCCTTCCATCAATATTCAAGAACAGTAATCTTTCCCCGAGAGAATACCTCACGCATTCACTCACTTTTGGCTCCTTCTTTTTCAGAATTAAATACCAGTGTAGATCTCTCCATTCATTCCATAGAGTACACACACACACTCACACACACACACACACGAGTTGAACACAGTGTAGACATGGTCGAAATAAACTCGTCGCTATTATTACCATTAGGGAAAATTCCCCCCTTTTGTCCGTTTCCTCTGTGAATATGGTAAATAGTGGATGGTGAGTACACAAAGAGAATTGGACGGTACAAACAATTTTCCTCGAGAATAATCCGTGAATCCGTGATGGATGTGTTGAATGCATGTATATCTGTAGAGTGAATGCATGATGATATGTAAGATTGATAAGGCTAAGTGAAAATGCTCCTAGCTGCTAAAGATCACAAGAGTTTTGCGAATGTGGATGTGAAGATGTGCGAATGGGGGATGGGTATGCCCCAAGTTGTTCGTTGTATGTATGTACTTAGAGGAATTGTAGGAGAGAGAGATGCATGCAAGTAAGTAAGCTGTGTCTGTGCGGTGGAGCATGAAGTGGATGAGATTGGACGTGAATGGAAGTGACAGGCGATGGAAGGCGATGAGTGTCAACAGGGAAATTTGTCGGCTTTTTCTCTTCTCCTGCTGCGCCCGCCTCCCAAGTCTCTCTTCTCTCTCTCTCTCTCTCTCTCTCCTTCTCCACAAATATTCTGTCTGTCTCCCTGTTCGTTGTAAATTGTCTATACACAGGGAAACCAGGCTACTCCTTTGAACATCACCCTCTTGTCTAGTTCATGATGCTTCAATGTCCCACAATGTACAATAAATTTTGGTCGTAAGTATAGGAATGCAGTGAATGTTCACAGTCTATGTGCGAGCAAGTGGTATTAGATAGAAGAAGAAGAAGAAGAAGAAGAAGAAGAAGAAGAAGAAGAAGAAGACGACGACGACGAAGAATAAGAAGAAGAATAGGAGTCGTCGTCACTCCCGCCATTTCGTGTACTCCAAGAAACGAATGGTTTTTCTAATTGCCACTTAATTTACCCTACTTATTCCTATCTCCATCTCCCCAAGGCCAGGAAAAGACGTTACGAGGAACTTGAGTGAGTCACCAAAAAAGTACATGCAGAGAGCAAGAAAGTTAAAGAAAGAGAGGGAAAACTATTCCAACCGTTTGGATCTATACAAAGAAAGAGAGAGAGAGAGAGTCACACGTATCTCACGCGTACGCACTTTTATCAACGCCATTCTCATGATAAATGCTTCAACCCTCTACAAGACATTTATTGCCCCACATTCTAACCAAATCGCTTCTTCTTCGTATTCACGTATGCGGTCGAGGAACGGAGAAAGTGCATTTTTTCACTGCAGATTCCATCAGAAGTTTTTTACTTTCACCGTATTGGAATGCATCATTTAAAAAAATCATTTAAGTGCATTGCCAAATTTTTTTTGGAAAAAGTAGGCTTCTTTGTTTTGGAGAGAGAAAGAGAGAGCAAATTTGAAATTCCAATTTAAGAGAAACAGAAAGAATTTTTTTTTTAATGAATATAAAGGAGGATGTTAAGGACAGAAAAAGACAAGAGAAAAAAATGTTGACCATAACAAAAATAATAAAAAATAAAAAAAAACGGGATGGTGAACGTTGGAAGAATGTTTCTTCTCTCTGTCTTTGTCTGAGAGTTCGAGTTCAAAGAAAGTCGATGGAAAGAAATGGAGGGATCTCCCGAGAGAGCAATAATTCCAAATAAAAATCAATAAAATCAAGATTAGAGATTAGAGTTCCATTAGTTGAAATTTATAGTGAATTGAAATAGTAGTCTCATTATCCGTCCTAGCCTGTCCGCCCTTCATTGAAACTGATTAGTGACACATGAGCACATGCTCCCATTCTCCTTCCACGATTCCACATCCAAATCTTGGTACACAGACTTTCGTCGTCATCGTCCTCTTCCTAACATGATCGCCGTCTATTTTACAGGCGCCCTCATCGCCAAATATACATCGACTCTTCATTTACGATTAGTGCCAAACTCTGAATGTCCTGCTTGTAATGAAACCTACAGCTATTCACTATTCAATATCTAATACGTATCTAATACATATGTACAAAGTACAAATGGAAACGCTTAGATTAGATTACTATTTTTTTTATTTTATAGATCTACTCCAGACAAAACTTCCACGCACACAAATTCTTTACTTTCTTTCCACGCTCTCCCAACCAAATCCAATCAACTATCCACTCTTTCTCACCCGCTTTTCCAACTATATAAAAACAAAATTCCTGCCATTCTCCTCAAATGCCTGAACGGACAGGAACCAGATTGGATGCCTCATCACAAGGCAAGCTGTAGATAAATTCAAATCAACCTTTTATACACACTCAACTGGAAACATTCAAATCTCAATTAAATGCATCGTGTTATTTTCCTGTAAAAACAACAGCATTTCGGGGCGCAAAAATGAATGGAGTTATGTAAACACTAAAAAAAGAACGGGATGGCACTCACTCTAATTAATTAAATTCTAGCCTTAGAAACGTGTTCAAGATGAAATTAATCGAAAACACTTAGAGCCAACAACCCACACAGGCAAAAAGGGAAAAAAGAAGTGTGGTGAGAAGGTGTAGGTCAGATTGTGGTCTGTTCAATTGGATTTTTTCTTCTTCCTTTCTTGAGGGACTTGAACTGCAGGCAAGGGAGAGAAAAAGATAATTTTGGCGACTGTTGAGACAACAAATTGCTGGTTGAATCACATGTTTAGTTGAAAGGAAAGTGGTTGTCGTAGTTGTAGTTGTACAGAGAGAGACAAAGACACATACGAACAGTGTCTAGATCTAAGACTTGGGGACTCGAAGGAGCCATCGTCTTTGTCTCTTGTAACCCACATGCAATACACAGAGACAAAATACCCACAGCAAGTATTCTACTTTCTACACATACTTCACATATCGAGTGAACGAGAGAAATGGGGGGGGGGGGGGGAGAAGGCTTAAGTGTGCGAGGAAAAATTGATACGTAAAGAGAGAGAGAGAGAATGAGAGAGATGAAGTAGAGAGTAAGTAAGAGTCTCGAGCTTTCACAAGTGAAAGTCACGTAGGCTTTTAAGTTTAAGAATAGAAAAACAAAAAGAGGGGACCCAGCTGGGAAATTGCGAGGGAAAAGACTTGAACTCTCAACAAAAAACAAATAAAATTGACGATTAAAAGTTTTTGTCCACTATACACCACACAGCTTGGAGTCTCTCTCTATCTCTCTCTCTCTCTCTCTCTCTCTCTCTCATTCCAAACTCGTACCCATATTCTATTTAGTATTTAGTAAAGAGAAATGGGGAGAGAAAGTATCCGTTAACTCATCCCTGTGGCTCAATCTTCATTTCATTGTACAAATGTACATTTACGCACCATGAGCCAGATCATGGATGGATGTGAGTACAAACGATATTGTGTCCTCTTCCTCTTGTAATGTGATCAACTTTATAGCTTTTCAATGAAACAAAATGACATTCTTCATTTTCTTGAACAAGATCCCAAAATGTGAACACACACACACATATAACATATATCGTACGATAGACAGGCGTTGCAGGATCAGAGTAGGAGCTGGGAAAGGATTACACGGAAACTACTTCAAAGTCTGATTTCCCTTGTAATTTTTATCGATATCCTGTGTTCAAAAGTGTCTTACACTTGGACTATTGCCACAGTAAATATGTATATTTGAACGTATAAAATACAGATATTCCAGCAATATGTGACTCGTCGGCTACATATTATAGCCAGCTTTCTCTCACTCTCGCTCTCGCTCTTTCTTTCTCACTATATCTCGTTTACGCTGGAAGAAAACTGGAGATTTGTTGGCGGAGGAGAGTAGTAGTGAGAGTGAGTGTCGGTAGGTGCGTACACATGAAACTAAATGCTTTTTCCACCGGGGAAATCGTAGCAAGTCCTCCATTAGGAAGTGCATTCACTCTTAAAAAGCAAAGCATGTTATGTTAGGAAGACAGTAAAATATGTTAGAGCTCATGTTATGATTCTCCTTTTAAAAAAACCAAGTCTCACACGTTCAACAGTGAGCACTGAACAGAGAACATGAACTGCATTAAATAATAGCAAAGGGTAAAGACATGACAGCTTCTATCACTTATTCAATGTCTAAAGTCAAAGTCAAAGTCTGGAGGAGAGGAAGTCTCTGGACTATCTTATCCAATACACTGTACTCTAGGGCAGGTTCTCTCCCTCTCTCTCTCTCTCTCTCTCTCTTCAACCTGTACAATGCACTTGGAGTTCTTCTTCTTCTTATTCTTCTGATCCTCACTAGTTCCTCTGCCTCTGTAGAGTGTAGAATTCTAACGTGTTATGCATGGCTATGACTTTTTTCTCGACACATTTCCCTAGGTTTTAACATCAAAATCACGATCATGGAATTATTCCAAGTGCATTGAGAAAAAAGGACTCGAGTTCATGCCGTATCATCCTTTTATCAATAGTCAATTCACATCCCGAGTGTCATGGTCATGTCTGCCTAACGATTTGAATAGGGACATTTCCAAAGATTCTAATGCTTGGAGAGTGGGTGCAATTGTAACCAAATGTAAATGGTGAGAGATGACAATACAAGGACAACGTCAAAAAAAATAGAGGCTCCTATAAAAGGATGAAGGGAACTTCTCTCTCAAAATTCCTGTCCGCAGGCTCGCATGTTCAAAATCCGAAAGGAAATTCCCATGAACAACTCACCAGAAATAAATACAGATAAATATATTCAATTGATGATATAGAAACACCTAGGAGATATGCGATACAAAATAGCGAGCGCCAATCATCATCATCATCATCATCATCATGTCAATCAAGTTGAATTTTTGGGGGAATCTGGATTCTTGACCCCATGACTGACAAGACAAAAGGAGGACAAAGGAGAAAAACAGGCTTTAGCTGTCAGGTCTATAGTTTACACGTAAGTTTCATCAGTCTATCTATATCGTACCTATCGATTAGTATGCTGGAAGGAGATGAAAGGAAAGAATAAATTATTGTGAGAAGTTTCTCTCGACGAGAGAGCGTTTCCCGATTTTAGAAATCTTGTTCTATTTTCTTTCTCCTCTTTAACTCGTTGCAAAAACTTTGTATGAAACAGAGAGTTGCGAGAGAGAGAGAGTCTCTTGGAGTTCCTCCTGTTAATCGCATTACCGTATCAAGGAGTCTACAAAGTATACAGAATACAGTCGACGGTAAAAGATACCAAGTAAAATAGACGGAAATGATCCAGCTGTTCCCAAGAGTCTCCCGTTTTTTTTTCGCCTACTTATTAATTTATAATCGTAATCTCGCATATTGTCCAAAACGGCCATGTACGATATAATCGGATTTGTAAAAATTTTCGTACACTTTTTCTTCGCCTTTTTTTACACATTGCAATTGGTGGACTTATCGTCTAGTGTTTTCCTCATTGTAGTCTACAGTCTTCGGTTAATTCCCTTGATTTTTCTGAGTAAACTCTCCACAAAACTATATGTAGAACCTCCCATGGCAAACGTAAAAAGTGTTCAAATTCACGAGTAGGTACCAGCAATTGGAAAAGAAAGACGAAAAAACCATTGGAATTGACAAACAGTTTTTGAAGTCACTGCACGTTCAATCAAACCACCGGAGATATTCGTTAACACCAAAACATGGCTACCAGACTTTCCTCACGCATTTGATAGAGATTCAAGAAGAAAACTTTCTTTTCACAGATTGTATATTGACTCACGTGAATCGAACACAAAAAATATACAATAGAGATATTATTATTATTTTATATTATTTATTTTTATCCAGAGGATAAAAAAAAAAAAAAAACTTCTTTGTGGGAGTCAATTGAGACTCTCCTTCATCCAAAGGCAATTGTATTTATATGAAGAGTTCAAAATCCTTACAATGCAAATTTTTTCTATAGACTCAAAAAAAGAAAAAAAGAAAAGAATGTAAAACAATTTTCGTCCCTTCCCTCCCGTTTCGTATGCTAGACTTAATTTGGATGATATTTCGATAATATCGTTCAAGTTTCCCCAAGCGTACAGTAAACAGAGTTTTCATTGTGTATATATAGTCAATATTTAAAAGTAGATGACGTACGTGAACGTACAACAAGAAAGAGGATGGCGAGGGAGTTGTAGAATCGTATTAAATTATTTTGGAGGAGAGAGAGAGGAAGAAGATCCCTTGCGAGGTAGTCGAATTTTTGAATGTTCGAATGCATGAACATGAACATGTGTATCATCATCAACTAAACAAGTACCATCATCCACGGGAGGACGTACAGGAGAAAAGGACATGAGGAATGGGGGAAATGGTTGAATGTTCAATGTGCTCATTTTAAAGTATCATCCGTACACATCAGTCGTGAGGGAAGAAGACGACGACGAAGAATGAAAGAAATACCAAGAAGACGATTTTCTCTGGGTTTGAATTCTGGTTTTGGTAGCTAAAGGTCGGTCTTTCTTTCTCAACAAGACTCTCAGTCAATTGTTCAGGTATGTAGAGTTTGGTCATGCAGAAGTTACAGTGGAGTCTCAAAAGTATTCGACAAATTACTAACACTTGAATGAAAACCTCGTTACAAATATCGATTTAGAACCTTAATCCTGTTCCATCCAGCTTTTCTCCCTTGCACTTTCTCTCTCCCTCTCTCCCTCTCTCCCTCTCTCCCTCTCTCCCTCTCTCCCTCTCTCCATCTCTCCCTCTCTCCCTCTCTCCTTCACTTTCTCTCGTCCCCTCGTTCTTTTCCTTACTTGGTCCATACGATATATCTGTATTTCTCTGGCACTCGCATTCTTCTTCTTCTTCTTCATATCTAGATTTTTTTCAATTCTTTCCATTTCTAAATCTGCACTTCCTCGCACCTTCAAATTTTATTGTTAATAGCATTCTATGCATCGCACCCACTTGAACAATTTCTCCTATTTCACTCCTATTCTTTTGGCTTGGCTTGGATTTTTGGATTTGCCTTCAGACTGCATCCTTTTAAATCATCTATGAACAAAAAAGCGATAGGATTTTTATGTATCCGTTTTTTATCTGTGTACGCCAAAGTGTGCACAAGTCTACACTCAAAACCTTTCCCCCCACATATCTTCTCAGTATAAGTATATAGGTTTTCTCAAATATCCCTCATATATATACATACCAAAATATCCATTCAACTATTTACTTTTGACTTTCTATCCTCCAAATTTTATTCAGAGCAAGGCCTCGTCAAGATATTTGATAGTCAAAAACGTGAATTCTCTTCATTGTAAAGAGAAATCAAGAAGCTATATCAGTAAAAAGTATACGTCTCTCTATATCTTTTACACGTGTTTATGTAAGTTCTTGAAGGTCTTTGCCTTATCAGGGAAAGAGAGAACTTGCTAAATTTCCATCTCCGATCCTCTCATCCACGAAAATTTTCAAATCCCTAAAGATTCTCTTCCAATTTCTGTCCATTTATCAAGAAAAAAGAGGAGAAAGAGAGAGAGAGAGAGAGAAAGCAAGTGAAAGGAAAAGAGAACGAGAAATGTAGCAATGGCAATGGTATGAAATGAACTGCAACTTGTACCAATGCGAAGGTGAATATGCGATCGCCAAAAAATAACTGATTATATACAATTTGGTACGTTCCGTTTTTTTTTTTTACTTTTTTTTTGTTGCGAGTACTTGTAAGAGAATATTCAATGTTGGGATCTATTTGATGTCGTACGTGATTTTGTGGTGAGCTTCTTTTGAGCAATTCCCAATTTATTTTGTTCTCAGTTCAGCTTCAGGGTCAAACTTAAGAAGAAGAAGAAGAAATGTTCAGTTCAAATTTCAAATTTAATAATAACTTTAATTAAATTCTCCTTACTATACAAAGACTCAGATAAAGAGAGAGAGAGAGAAGATGTTCAAGACTCTGGGAAAATTGATCATGGCATATATGCACAAGGAAAACACCGCAAGAAAATTGACCACAAAGAATTCCCTGCCGTCTCATTCACATTCCACGTGTGCGCTTTACATCCATGGGTTACTGTAATCAGCACGTGCCACACACACACACTCCTCTTTGTAACTGTAACTGTAACGGTGAAGACTTTTTGGAGGATCCTCAATATAAAAATACCAAGGCCAGGAAGGAGCAGCACTCAACTCTTGTTAGTATAGAATAGTTGAATGTATTTATGTACATGCTCAACCTCCATTGACTTCCTTCCATGAGTTGAGAGCTAGAATATACAGATATATATACCCGAATGTGTTTTGTCGATTAAATTAAAATGGACAGTCGACTAAATATGCATTGAGAGGCTGGTACTACAGTATGGAGAGAAAAATGCTGGGTCTGTACTCGTGCCAATTTTATCTTCGTTTCTTGGGGACAACGGGGTAAAAGAGAGGAAAAACAACTCTAGCTCTACTGGTGATATTGACCACTTTTTTTTTGTATGGAAACTTGGTTCCTGTGCATGTATTCTAACGACATTAGCCGGACACATAGACTTTTTTTATGCGTGTTCATATCATTGTAGACTGTAGAGACTGTAGATGTTCATGTTGACCGTTGACCTCATAAAAAATAATTGCATTGGGCTTTGGACATTGAAATATTTTTTTTTTTTTTTGCCCTCTGTCTCCTTTTTTCTTTTTTCCTGTGGACATTTGTGATTCAATGACCAAGTGACGGTTGTTGACTTGAAGATATTTTTGGAGATCGTTAAGCTTTCAAATAAAAAGTTTCTTTTTTTCCATGTTGAGCAATTTGCGGGAGTTGTTCTCGCTTTAATGAAATGTTTGTAATAAAATAATCGTAAGCATACTATTTTATGATTATAGCATTTTATGCTCGTGCGTGACATTTACATAGATATATCTACAGAATATAAACTCTCAAACTCAAACAGAATCATTTGAATTCACACACATACAGATACAAACAAACACATGCTCCTTTTTTATTTACTCTCCTCCATAGATGGGCAACAGGGGAGGCAGGCCTGCCAAGAATATTAAAAAAACCTGCCAAAAATACAATTCCCTGCTTTATTTTACACAGGGAAATATATTCCCTGCCGGTGAACACGTATATATAGCTTAAAAATACGTATGGAATTTGGATTTCGGGAAAGAATTGTCAGAATTTCCATTTAATTCACTGGACATTTCAATGAACTGATTAGTTGCAAGGATAATCATTTGATATTGTTGCATAGCATATCGGGAAATAATTAAATTTTATTGTTTGAGTTGGGATATGACGAGAAGTGTAACATAAAAGTGATGGAACTGTAGTGTGTGAATACACATGAAAGTTGAAATGCGACATTGAGTCAACTTTTATATCAACCCATCCTTTGAAATCCTTTCGTAATTTTTAGTTGAACATTAAATATAATAATAAACCACTCATATAAAAACACTACCATATGCATTTAAAATAAATAAACCCATCGAAAATTAACAAATGATTTATTAATCAAAGATTCAAAGAATTAAAATTTGGATTTGTCGATTTTTCATTGAAATATTAAATTCCCTGGCAGGGAATTTGGAATAAAAGAAGCAGGCACAAGCATGGAATTGAATTCTTGGCCTGCCTCTCCTGTTGCCCATCTATGCATTCCTCCAGTCAAAAATACAGATACAATAAAGTCTAGCTAGAATTCAATTTCCGTTTTTATATATTAAAAAAAGAAGGTTCAAACTCCAAACGTTCTCCTGCATCCAGAATCATCATGTTTTTTCCATTTAAAAAATTCACTTCCACTTTGTCTGGAATGCAAATGAACTTTTTGAGCTGGGCGGAAAAGACAGTCGACAGTAAAAAGTTCAAGTCCGACAACTTTATTTTTATTTATTTTTTTACACATCACTCGTAGTTTAGTTTACAAGTCATTGGGGCAAAGAGAAAGGATGGATTCCATTTCTCAAGCATGAATTTGACATAAATGCGTAGAGTAAAAGAAAGAGAGAGAGAGAGAGAGAGGGAGAAAATAATACATATCTGTATTTGCATGGGTTCTAATCTGGTTTCGGGAACTGAACAGACGAGCTATGACAACGAGTTGTCAAATAGATAAAAAAAAGAGTGACACATGGGATTAATAAAGTCGCATCAATCAAAGGGTTCCATATATGAGTATTAGTTTAGGCGGCAGAGGAGGAGGAGAAAGTTCCTGCGAGGACCTTCGTTCCAGCTAAATGCTGTAGATAAAAGCTAAGCTCAGGATAAAAGTATATAAAACCCATAAACTTTGTGTGTGTGTGCGTCTGTGTGACTGTCGAGTCCAATGATTCAGTTTGTGTCTTAGGCTGCTGCATGGGGATCCCCATAGCATAGTATGTACATACATATGAACGTGTTGTGATGATGATGCTCCTTCTTCACACTCACCCCATAAATTAAATCCTGTGAACTGTGGCGATGATAACACAATAACCGACCGTTGATGCAGCTCATTCTCAATTCGGAACTTTCAATTCAAAATTTAGACAGGCGGCTACTGCTGCACGGAATGTCACTCCTTTTCTCTGATATAATAATAATAACAATAATACTACTACAGAAATTGAGTTGATCCTAGGAACGAAATCAGTAGAGTTTGTTGTTGGTTCTTCTCATCCTAATAATATTTTGTGCCTTGGAATCCCATTTTTTGAACTGTAGTTGATGATGGTCGGGAGTTGAGAGAGAGAGAGAGAAAAAGAGAGAGAGAGAGAGTGAAAGGAAAAAAATACTGTAGACGACTTCTACCAACGACACACAATGACTGCATTTATTTTTGTACTAGACACATCGTCAATGAAATGTGTACCATTTATGTACATGTCCAAGACAGCACGTTCGACAGGACAGTGTGACTGTAAGAGAGAGAGAGAGAGAGAGGGAGAGAAAACGTAAGTGTAGACCAGGTCATAATAAATAAGAGATAAGCATACTTTCCCTCACTCTTTCTCTTGTGCTATATAGACATGAAGAGGATATTAAATAAAGTTCCTTGAGATATTGTCTTGCCGGTGTTCCTGAGGCAAGAGAATCTCTGTTTCTCGTCACGAATCTAGTTAACTTAACTCACACTCTACTTGTTTTCTCTCTCTTCTTTCGTCTTTACCCGCCACTCTCTCTCTCTCAACCGGTATGTCTCTGTAGTATGTGTCTGCACACACTCTCGCGTATATTTGTATTGTCAGAGACTACGTGAATGGCCTGTAATATAGGCACTGGGACATCCTTCCTCATCTATCAATTCGATCATGAAATAAGATGAACGTCAAGTCCGATTTAGAAAAATACCTACACATACGAATGTACGGACTCTACTGTGTAAGGAAATCCGTGTAAGGAAATGCTCACTCATATTGAATTATGTATGTAGTAACGGTTTGTATAGGTTGTTGTTTTCATTAAAGGATTGATTTGAGTTTGAGTCAAAGTGAAAATTTGGAGAGAGAGAGAGCGAGAGAGAGCGAGAGAGAGAGAGAGAAAGAAATAAAGAGAAAAGGAGAGCGAGAGAAGACGGCGGGGCTCCACTCATAAATGTTTCTATAAAAAAGTATGGAGACAGACAACAACTACGTAGACAATGAGAGTTATTGACGATGAAGACAAAGTCGAGAAGGATAAAGACGACGTGAACGGATTTCAAATGGTTGTCAATTTATGTTGACCTTCCTGTCCAACTGACAAATGTAGCTCCTTCCACTTTCCCCCCTCGTTCTCTCTCCTCTCTCTCTCTCTCTCGCTCTTCCTCTCCTCGCACAACTTTGTGGTCTCTTTATGGGGAAAGTTTTTCCTCAGACTTTTTTTCTGCTTGCTTTACTTCAAATATTTGAGCATTACTTATAGCTTGTCTTTCTTCTCTTTCTTTGATACATGGGCCACTGTTAATACTATCATGGCCACAAAAACGGAATTATCCGTACAATAATTATATAAACCCAAAAAACTAATACGCTTGACTTCCATCCTCCTCATTCTCCACTACTTTTCCCCACAAAGTTTTCTTTGACTTAATAATTGTGAGTACGGCCGTCACTAGGAAATGATGTTTCATGTACATTTCCATCATATCATATCAACTTGTAGATATGTATGCAGGAGTTGGGATAGTTATTTAGTGCGTGTGTACCTCATACGCTAATACATATCATATACGGCGGAATCATGGGGTCCAACTAGTCAAAACCCATTTCTTTGTCCTCGTCAAAAAAAGAAAAACTAAAAAAAGGAAGGAGAGAGGAAAAAAGAAAGGAATCCTTCCTTTACTTTGATTCTCTTTTTCTTTCGTAGTTGAGAGAATGAAATGAAGGAGAGTACAATTGAAATCCAGGGAATATAAACGGAAACTTTACACACACACACATCTAAAGTTCTTTTGTAAAGGATATTAAGGATTTTCAGCTGTGTTTAAACATCCATTGAAATCAAACGAAATGAAGAAACTGCCAAGGAACATTTTGCAATCGAAATCAACTTCATTGGTTCTCTCTCTCTCCCACTCTTTATTTCCTATTCTTTTTCTCATTGGAAATACACATGGATGGAGGGAAAGTTTAGTGAGTGAGAGAGAGAGAGAGAACGGAAGGCGACTGAGGAAAGAAAGCTCTACATTCCACTTGAGCGTTCAAGAAATTTTTAATGAGGCTTTCCTCACATTTCCTCATGTTCCGAATCCGAACGACCCAACGACTCATTTCTTCATTACATCTTCCACTTTTATTCTCTCTCTCTCTCTGTCTCTCTCTCTCTCCATCTTTTCAACATTCCTATTCTCATTTGTTCCCTTTATCTACTACCCCCACTCACTCACTCACTCACAATCATACACACACACACACTAAAAAATCTTCATCCTTTTCCCATCCTTTCTCAACTTTCTCATGAAATTGAACCAAAGTTCCGACAATTTCCTCCCAATAATGTACAGATACATCAAGGAACTCAAACACATAACTTGGGAAACAATTCATGAATCTTCCTAATGGTTTCCTTCTTCTCCTCCTCCTCCTCCTCCTCCTCCTCCTTTCCCCGGACAAAAGAAAGATGGTTTTTATTGTGCACGAAGGAAATGAACAAAAAAAAAAAAATCAGGAAGTCAAATTTTATCCTTCTTTGTACAGAATTTTCTACCTGGGTAAATGAAAGTCAAAGTCAAAGTAAAACCCCTCACTGTAAATAAGTATGTATCTCACACACATAGTTTTGGTTTACAGTTTCCTATGTCAAAACCCTCAAGGAGCTTGTTCAATAGAGAAAACGTCAAGTTTTTCAAGTGAAGCATGAAGATTTTTTTAATCATGTTTAAACAATGGCCCATTAAAATTCGGATGTCAATTCAATTACTTACGTTATTGACTGTTGTAACTTGGAACTTGGAACTTGAAGGTTTTCTTGTTACATACGAGTTAATGAAATTGTTTCTTTGTACAGTTAAATTTGAATCTGATGACTCGCTCTCGCTTGGTTCATAATTTGCAATTCATATGATTCGTCAGCTGGCTAATTCGTTGTGTAAACATGAGATCACCAATATGATATTATTTTAAGCTAATTCAATGCTAATTTGAGTTGTGCTGAAATGTCAAATGGAGAGATTTTACTCCGTCTGTGAATAATCCAAGTCATTTCCACAGATTAAAAGGAAAAGCTCATGAAATAATAATTTATCAAGGAGAGAAAGAGAGAGAGAGAGAATTAATGCGCAATAGAGTTTTTCCCTCGAGTTTCTAAGCTGGCCGATGGAGATGAAGAAACGTCTG
The DNA here is from genome assembly GCA_034699125.1 of Gisinianus flammeolus. Taxonomy (NCBI): domain Eukaryota; kingdom Metazoa; phylum Arthropoda; class Collembola; order Symphypleona; family Katiannidae; genus Gisinianus; species Gisinianus flammeolus. The sequence continues at coordinate 51,506 of JAIUND010000065.1, read as the reverse complement.
AGTTATAGATAATATATAGAGTCGACAGAGGCACTAGTATATACATAATAAAATATGTGTACAACTGCAACGCTCAGCTCTTCGCGGGTTCTCCACATCCTCAAAAACTGTGAACCGTTAATACTCGGTATATAGCCGAAAGCATGAGTTGATGGGTTGGAAGTAGAGAGCAACTAAGCAAGATTTACGATTAGTGAAGAGGAAGAAGATAAATAAACTAAGTCTTTTCTTATCTTCTTATCTTAAAACACGACGAGTGGAGAGGAATAGAGAGAGCGAGAGCGAGAGAGCGAGAGAGAGGACGAGTCTCTCTCCTCTGTGTGTAAATGAAAATCCACGCATATAGAGATACTCGGGAGGAAAAATATGTGCCATCTTTTTACTTTTGCATTTCCATTTACATTTCCATGGGACATTTATAATAAATATGTAGTATACAAATATGAAATATGAAATTGCCCTGAGTATTTGTTTAGGTACAGAGTTTGAAGATTTGACGTGCTTTCACTCAGATACGACTAGCTTTATTTTATCTTCTCAACACACCTTAACATTCAAATTAACGAGGAATTGTCTAATCAAGAAGGCTCCGTTTCAAATATCTCCCAAATTATTACGCTTGTTCTACATTTCTAAATATTTTACATCCAAAAAGCTTCTTGAAATTTTAAGGAAAATGTGGGGGGGGGGGGGGGTGAGAGTGAGTTGAAATCTAAACGAAACGAGATTGAGATTGAGATTCCTCTGATTCCCATGAAGTGTTTAGAGAAATCTCGCCAGATCGTGAGAGTTTCGCTTCCCCACACTTACGAGAATTTATGCGTGTGGACACACAGAATCAATTCTAACATGTATTCATCGACGAATACCTTGAACTGCGGTCCGTATATGAAATGAGTATAAAGTTTCATGTTTAAAGAGTTCTGTATTCTTTGTTTCTCTCTTTTTGCTCTCGTTGTGTACAGTTTGTAAAAACTTTTTGTTTTAGCGATGGGTGCCCCATGGGTTGCTGGTCGCTTCCCCCCCCCTCTCTCTTTTTTTTACTCTCAACAACAAAGACGTACATGTTAGAATCATGTACAAAAGAGATCCGTACTCAAAGGCATGACTGGCCAGGCTCCGACTCAAGAAAATCTAATTAAAATTTTCTATTCTACTCCACGATCCCAAGTTCGGAGATCGTGGTCTCTATTCGCATAGTTCAATCAAAAAAGTACACACACACACATAGACATATACACATGTGATTAAAAATGATAAATGAAATGAATTTTCTACGTGGAGGCAAATGTGGAAACTGAAATCCCCAAAGATTCAAGAGAGAGAGAGAGAGAAACCAAGAAAGGAAATGAAATAAGTTGAGGGTCTTTTTGGCTAAACCAGAAAATCGAGGAATTCTTTGGAATGTGGAATGCAGTGAGTCATGTCATGTCCGGGTCAAGTCGGTTAATTTATTGCCTGTTTCTTGTCCTCTTGTAAAATGGTAAAGTATCTCCAGATGATAGATGAAAATGGAGAGAGAGAGAGAGAGAGAAAGTCACTTTCATTCTCGTCGAAAAAATGAGATGAAAAGCAGGGAGGAAATGGATCTGGTGAGTCTCAATACTCACTTCCTTACGGTTTATGTACATAATGCATTTGTATGGTGTGCATTTATAAATACTGCGGAGACTGTATATAGAGAGTTGAGAATTCGATGCGATTGGAAATTTGGAAACAATCTCAACTTACTCTCTCTCTCTCTTTCTCAGTCCATTTTCAATGGAATGTGTGCAAGTTGAATTTCTAATGGAGATCCAAATCTGTGGCTGTATACTTTGGTCCAGACTTTAATGTATGAGGCTCGAGTCTTAATCTGGAATAGAGCCTTTTTTATATATGTGCACCACATTGATGGCATTGCTATGGCTCTATGTGTACAAATATCTATATTTCGGAGGGATGAAAGTAAGTTGTAAGTTTTGACCTCGGATGAGTGTATTAAATAAAGTAGTTTTTTCCTCGTCGTATTTTTTTCTCTGCCTTCTTCTTTTTCTTCGTAGTCTCTCAATCTATTTCGAGTTGGAGTTCGACATGATGACTTGGATACGGTGGGTTCAAAAATGCCAACTACAATCCAAGATCCGTTCATTCTCGTTTCATTTCCCCGGTTATAGTCCAAAGAGGACTAAAGAGGAAGAAGAAGAAGAAGAGGGAAAACTGGATCGACTCTATCGATGGAGAATCTCCATTGGAGATCTAAGAGTGGAGAGAACATTTCAATTTCCATTACACAAGAACCCTTTGGTCGTCGTCTCGGAAGCCAAGCCAAACCAAACCAGAAGAGAATGAGACGGAGAAAAAGAGAGAGAGAGAGAGAGCCAGGAGGTTTATGTGGAACGCTCACTAAATGAGGACATACCATAGTGTCTAGAGGCTACATACCAGGGAAACGAATTCATTCCAAATCATCTAACATCTAGCGCCTACTCCTTCAGCTCTCTCTCTCTCTCTCACTTTCTCTCTCTCTTTTTTCCTCTCATCTTGAGATTCCCTCCATCCCAGATTCCTTTTCCTTGTAGCTGATCTCAAGATGAACAGGACAAATACCGAAACCGACTACTACAGACTTCCAAACCTCTACAATCCATAATACTCTCCCAATGAACACACACACACACACACACACACACACACACACACACACACACACACACACAGTGACGGAGAGAAAATGAAGACGAAAAAGGCCAAGAAGCTCAAGATCTCGTGTCCCTCCGGCTACAAGTCTCTCTCAAGAAGAGGCAGAGGAAGGGGGCAGAAAGTGAGTGGATTGACTTTGACTCTTCTCACACATCTTAACTGACTCCTCACTATTGACCTTGTAGCGACTCAACTTGGATTGAATATTTTTTTTGTCTTGATTAAGTTATGCCGCCAGCCATTCCTGCACAGGTACAAACTTACTCAAGAATCTAATAAATTAGATATATTTTTGTTTTATTAAAAAAACTTCCGATGTGTACACGCTTTCTCCTATGTATTTCGAGTACACATTGCGCTCTCTCCCTTTCCTAGACTTTGACTTGGCAATTCCATTCCAAGAGAGATATTGATAAGAGAGAAAGAGAAAGGGAAAATGTCACAAGTTAAAGTCAAACTCAAACTGGAGGAAGAAGAAGAAGAAAGACAAACATCAAACACTATTGAGCAAAAAAAATAACGCGTGGCTGGACCACTCGCTGTCCTATATTTCGTGTCCGTGGAATTGTGAGCAAGTGGAGGAGGAGAAAGTTTTTTGGTCGGGGAGAAGAATGTGTGTGTGTGTGTGTAAAAGAAATAAATTGAAAAAATTGACGTTGACGTATGTGGAATTGGAATGGAGTATGGGGAATGTAAATGTTCGCCCTGTCTCTCTCTCTCTTTATGAAATTAGTAAACGTTTATGTAGACTCAAATGAAAATGTCCCAGGCAGGAACACGGTTGAAAAGAGAAAGCAAAAGCGGAAGAGAAAAGAGGGGAAAATAAAGAAATATACATAAAAGCCACGGGCAACACACATGGCGGTAACATCAAATAATCTGTTTACCCTCCAGTAAATCTTTGCATCCACCCCATATAGGCTTTTAAACTCTGTATTCGTATAAGCTCTTCCTTCACTCCTCGTCTCCCTTTCTTCCTTCTTCCTTCTTCCCAACAGAACATTGTGTTTGGTTCTCTTTACGCAATCTTTTCTCACCTCCGCATCACACACAAAAAAAAAACTGTGAGCACGAGACTTTTCTATTGGATTATAGTCTTTTTTCTTATTGTTAAGAACATGGATTTGACGAAAGACGCAAGTTTTGTTATACACACACACACACACACACACACACACACACGGACACATGTATACTACATATACACGACCAGGAGAAACCAGAACAAAACAGAACGGAACACACAGAGAGCAGACACAGGTGGAGAGAGGAATCGAGCTCAAAAGCCCAGGCACTTACGATTGCAAGAATTTCCACTCCCAAACGCAACGCTCTGTACTCTGTATGTACACAGCAAGGAAAAGCGGATAAAAAATAAAAACTGCGTACGGATTTAGAGTGAGAGGGAAAAGTAAAAGGGAAACGAACGAACGGTTTTTTCTTCGTTTGTGCTCTTTCCAATGTGCTTATGGATGTGTGAATATATCCCAATATGAATATTTCCATATGTATAAGCAAAAGAGGGAGAGAGAGAGAGATGAGAAGGTAGAAACACCTTACACCCTGCTACTTATCTGCATTACATTACATTTACCGGGAGCAAGTATACATAGAGGAAGAGAGGAAGAGAGGAAGAGAGGAAGAGGACAGTGAGCTGGTTAGGGGGGAAAAGTTTGAGGAGATTGGAAACTCTTGGGATTTCTCAGCTCTTCACAATCACAAGGCAGACCAATATCGTTTCCCTCCCACAAGACATGGCTTAGAATTAAATAGACTTGCGTTATTCAGATGGTATAAACCACTTTCGAAGGGCTTAAATGACTAGGCAATTCCGAAAATGCGCCACAAGAGATATTTAGGTTAGAATTAAACCTGTAACCAAAAACTCCACTCAATTCTATACTCTACTCGAGGAGAAAACGTTATCGTATTGTGGTCTCGGAGAAAGAGAGAGAGAGAGAGAGGAAATGACGCCAACCTCAAACTCAAACTCAAATTAAATCATTTCTCCACGGATCATCGGTCTGATATCTCTAGAGCTAGAAAATTTACTCATCTATGACGGCATCTCATCTCAATCTCGAAAAACAATTCACTCGTCCCGGATTTTTGCATTCAGATTGAGACAATCCAATTTCAGTTTCAGAACAAACGAAAAAAAAAACTTGATGAATTTTGATGGTAAATTTCAATACAGATAAGTATGAGAAGACACTTGGACTATTTTAGAATTTCATTGAAGCCATTCCATATGTTTGATGAATAGAAAGCGCAAGGTTTACGTTTGCAGATTTATATGCAATTTACGTGTGTTTTCATAGAGAATTTCTATGCGCCAACCTTTTATGCTTTTTGCAGCGATCTCCTTAGCTTGAGGTCACCAAATTGGTACCACCGAAGCGCCAACTATGTGGACACGTGGTCTAGAAATATTTTGTCCCTGTACCTGCGGACCTCGATTTTGACCCACAAAATATGTCAAAAAGGATGAGCGCGCAATGCTATTGAATGGGAGAATGTCACCGTGCATTTGACATGGTGTCAAATCTCCGGGATGTATGCCCATTAGCCAATATTGTGCCAAAACATCACAACACACTGTGCCTCGATGCTTAATGTGAAAAATTCAAAAATTCGGTGTTTTAAAAAAGTTTCCTCAGTAGTATCTACAATTGAACCTATGATTGTGTAACAGGTAAATTTCAATAAAAATCGGATTATTTTGAAATCATGCAGCCGATTTCTATGAAATATCATACACAGCTTCTTTTCATCATTACAAATATACTGTAAAAATGTAAGGTCTTTCATTTTATAAATGTCGAAAAAACGGCAATTTTTATGGGTGAACCTATGATTTTGTAACAGACTGTACAAAACATTGATTGTATAACTTTTCCCCTTCCCTCCTTTGACTTTTGAAGAACTTTTTTGAAAACTAAACAAATGTTTTTTTTCGTAAAGCTCGAAATGACATGAAAACTTTTTTTTTTCTTTTCCTTTTTTCAAGAAGAAAAACAAAAATATAAAACCCAATTCTTCATAAATCAGAATCTTTTGAACTATGTAAAATTTGATAGAAAATCTATTCTGACAACATACAGACACAAAGAGTGCAACATCCCACATGTTTCATGGAGTTGGAGAGAAGAAAAAATGGAAGAGGACTAAACAAGTAAACTAGTTGATGTCTATTATGGACTTTTTTATATATGCAAGAGGAGCAAAATGAAATTCTATATAGAAACTAGAGCTAGAACTCTCAGACACTAGACAAAGCATTTGGTTGTCCTTTAGGTTGTGTGTGCGTTTGTGTGTGATTTTATTTAAGTTAGAGGAAAGCTCAGTTGCCAGTCCCAAGCCATACGAATGCCAATGGTTCTGGAGAAAGCTTCCCATGCTCCAGTGAGCATCTTCAAAAAACCACAAGAGCTCTTTGCTTTTTTCGACTGACTTGGACTGATTTTACGAGTACTCGTCTGTTTACTTCCTTGGAGAAAAGAGAGAGCAACAGAGAGAGAGAGAGAGAGAAAGGAAGAGAGCGAGAGAAAGGGAATATAATGGGAGGGCAGTGAAGCTGATCAACGTCCAAGAAACTTTAAAGAAACTTTTCCCTTCATCCGTGGACATATGAGATCCATGATGATTTCCTTCTTTCTCTCGCACATTTTCCCCTATTTTCTGTGTGTGTCTCTGTCGCCGTTCCTATGTGCAGTCCAGTCCCAGTCCCATCCCACATCCTCCCCACAAGTTCACAATTCTATTATAGGTCAGCATTGATTGATTTTGAGGTACAAGGGGGAAAACGAACAAGGAAAAGAAGAAGTATAGTATGGAAGAAGAAAACTCACTTGCCTTCGTCCTCCTCCTCCTCTTATGTCAAAATGTAATAGTATATAACAATTTCGAACGAAATCATATTGTGGGTTTTCAATGGATGGTTCAAGTATCTGTAGTTCTAAGGCCGTAGTCAATATTTGGTAGTTGATAGTCCATAGACGGTGACGGTTGGCTAGTAGTAAATTGTATTCGTGGTACATAATATGTCCAAAAATATTACCCAACGTCTGTCTGTGTGTGTTTGTATGGCTTATGGCCCCCAGCTTATAATCACTAATCAGATTTGATGGAACGTGACCAAAGAGGGAAATGATGAAAGTCGTCTGTACCAGTCAAAACGTCTGTAGAGGAAATGGTTTGATTAAATGTCTGAGTGTGAGAAGTGTGTGTGTGTGTGTTTTTGGGTGCCCACACACATAATACAGTCTACCTATAAATACATTTATCATTATATATTTTTATGCATCCAGCTCCAATCAATCAAATGAAGGGATTCGGATGAAAAAAGAAGTGAGTATAAAAATTCAAACAGAGAAAAAGGAATGAAAAATTGGTGACTTAAATTGAAATCCTCTTCTCGAAAACAATTACAAAATTACACAAACTTTCTGTTTCATTATTGAATGGCATCTTGTGCTTGTTCTACATTCGTTCTAGTTTTCAGAGTGTGGGTCGAAGGGAAACATTGATTTTTTATATGGATAAATTTATTTAAATTTGTAGAACTCTAGCGAGGAAACGAACTGGGCTTTTCCGAGGTTGTGTGTGCATAGCATCAAAATATATAAATATACCTTAGATTAAATGTAGAGTGTACATACATACATATGTGGGCTTTGAGTCATACATCCATCGGTATATGTGGGAAAGGAGAGCTAAATCAATCATAACTCTGCACTTTAGTCTTTTTCCCTCACTCTACTTGAGCTGGAGGAGAAACTTGGAATAATTTACAAAAAGAACTAACGCTCAGCGATTCAATTAAGGCTACTTGAAAGCTTGAAAATTCATTTCCGTAACTTTTTCCATTTACTTTCTCTCTGCCTGTCTCTCTGCCTGTCTCTCTCTTTCTCTCTCTCTCTCTCTCTCTCTCTCTCTCTCTATCTCTATCTCTATTACTCCCTGCGCAATATATAATTTTTTTTGTTTTCTCTCCGTGATTCCATATTTGCTATTCGTGATTCTTGAGTTGTACATACAATTAACTAGGGCAATCTCTGGGAAATCAGCCATCTATAAATCCTCAATCTCAAGCCGAATTCCAATGTGGTTAATTTTCTTTCAAATTCAACTAATGTAAAAGCAGAGAACATGGAAACTTTCGCAGTTGTCTCCTCCTTCTTCTACATTCTAGAAAAGAACTGAGAAATAGCGAGGGAGAGAGAGAGAGAGAAATAGAACAAGAGAAGGTGACTCAATTTAAAACTTCCTGTACACATTTCTATCTCTCCTTTTGCTTTCACTTTCTCTCTTCCCATTTTACGTGAGTGAATTCAACCAAGAAAACGTAATTGAATTCTCAAAATAGGCAAAAATTTTTTTTCGTTTCATAAAATTTTTCAAAGACAAACAAGTATTCCGATTTAGTTTGAAAAATTTACCAAATCTTTGTCTTTTACATAGAGAAATGCGGAGAGGAGAGAGAATGCGTGACGTAAATAGTTGGAAAGTTTAATTGTCAAAATTTATAACATCATTAAGTATATAGACGCGAAAGGATGGGGGAAGAAATACTGTGGTGGAATCTTGGACCATTTCACAAGAAATCCTCTCTCTCTCTCTCTCTCTTTTATTCAGTTCGTTCCTCGACGCGACGAGGAAAGTCTTTTAAAATGTTAAATTTCGTAGATTAAGAAGAAAATCGATTATCTTTAATCTGTAATTTCCGACGCGCAAACGAAGGAATGGATACGGCATCCGGAGTAGAAATAGAAATAAGTAGGAGAAAGTATCCCCTATGTGATTGTATGTACAACACTTTTTGGGTCTCCTCCCATCCATTTACACGCTCCTTTGTACAGATAGCCATGATTTTAATAGAGAAATCTCGCTCTCGCTTAACTTATGCATGTAATTAGAATAATGATTCACAATGGGATATCAAATGTTTCTCTTTTTGGAATTCTCAATTGAATCCCAAGTTCAAAATCTCACACTGAGGATCTGAATAAAAGATAAAAACTAACGGGATACTTCCAATTATGTATTAAAAAAAAAAATTCGAACGGACTTGCAATGGAAATGCCAAGATAAAGTTTCATAACACTTATTTATTTTAATTTGTGCAAATTTTGAAAATTCAGAATATTCGGAACAATTTTCAAATAATTTTCTAGTTTCTTCCTCAAAATGTGATTTTGATTTTAATTGGCCAATACTGAGAAATGGCAGAACAGTTGCAAAAATACGGAGAATATATAGAAACAGAAATGAGGGTCAACTGATGTCGGTGACAAGAGCGATATTAAATTGCAAGTTGGATTGTACAAATGTACGCGGATCGAATATGATGGTGACAGTGTTCAAAATTGGTCATGAAATGGTTGACTTGAGACTTGACTATTACTATTACTATTGCTATATTGATAGATATTGGATTCACAGTCAAATGTCAATGCCGACAAACTAGAAAATGACTGAAATGCCTCATACTCCGGCTTAAACTAAGAGCATAATCTAGAAATATCCATAATGTCCATGAGATAAAACATTTGAGAGCAAAAGATAGAAAATAGAGAGAAGGATTTTTTGTGAGTGATGAGCTGATCGTTTCTGAATGGAAAGTAATAAATGGTATGAAATCTCGACGTCAAAGGAGTCGCCGAGCCGGAACATTATTTATGACATTCAAATACGCACGCTTTAATATAATATAACCTTCCTTGTTCTTCCTCTTCTTCTTCTTCTTCTTCTACTTCTACTTCTACTTCTCCATTCAGTATACAGTTTGAGGGGGATATCCTTTGTGGACTCTCACTGATCAATAATTTGATATCATTTCCCTTTCATTTTCCACCTCTCCTACCATTGCTGTTTGCTCTATTGACCTTTATTTGATGAATTTCACTCCTATTGTTTCCGTAGGTTGACTTTTAAACTTTATACTCATCTCATCTCATCTCATTTACATTCGAAGTCATTCGAACTTGCCGACGAGGGAATTTGTTTTTTCATATATGATATTATCTAGTAAAACGCACAGCGTCTCATTCTTGTCTATTATGTACAATCCTACATATAAGATACATGTACATATATGCTATAAAAACATACATGGGAAAGAAAAGTCTATGGGAAAACTCCATACTGGAAAATGAGTGACAGACTTGACATTGGCTGGAGCTGTAGTTGTAAATGAAATGAGTACACGGTACTCTTCTTAATCATGTTGTTCCAACAAAGGACAGGAGAGCGAGAGGAGAAAATAGAAACAGTCAAATCCAGACCGAAAATCATGACAGACTTTTGAAAACCGTGTGTGTGTGTTCCAGAATAAATTCCCTGAGTGCAACCTTCACATTTCCCACATTGCAAGCAACTTTTATCTCTGTCGTTCCAAAAGAGCAACACACCAAATTCCCCTGTCCTTTCAGCTTTAAAACCTTTTGAATTTCTACAGTTTCTTTATGTTTCTACAGTGTCGTTCCGTTTTTTGACTTTCATTCAAATTGACTCGCGAGAGTCAGAGCTCAATTTATACCAACTACCGTTGAATGAACGACAACGAGCGAGGGAAGGAACGTCTGAGTTCGTATTTAGTATTTAGTCCTTCAAAAACCTACAACTCTAATGACCTACATTAAAATTGAAAAGTGAGAGAGTCTGGAGGAAACCAAACCTAAAGTATACTATCGTATGCTATGGTGATGATGATTCACAAGGAGAAGGATGAGAGAAAGAGCGAGAGAGAGAGTAAATAAATCTTTAATCTGCTTACCATGAAAGTCTACAAGAGAAAGAGCCAACGCTCACACCTTAATTACTGCTTACACTTTTAGATTCCAAACTCAAAACTATTTTGGACATGCATTCTCTCTCTCTATCTTTCACTCTCTCTCTCTTTCACTTTCTATGTACTCTGACTTGAGTCAAAAGCTCTTAATGGAAATTTGTGTAATCTTGGAGATTTCCATTAGTGTTTCCTTCCCCTCACTATCATCATCTTTCTATAAAATCATACTCCACGAGTAAATACACGATTAGTTCTATCAATTGAATACGACAAATTATTCCTCCTTTTTACTCTACTCAGAACCGTTTCATCCACCTAAAATGAATTAAGAGGGGGAAGAAGAAGGCGGGAAGAAAAATATGTGTACGTTTTGAGGAGCGTTTTGTTCTATTGTATTTTCAATCATCTTTGAGACGAAATCCGGGGAACAATAGAACGGGTGGCTTTTTGTAGTATAGCAGTACAGATCCTTTTGAAGAATTAGTTGTGATATCCAAGTCAGCGAAGCAAATAGGTATGTTTCTAATTAAAATGCTGGCGGTCGCAAGTTATTCTACGGATAGACAGGGACGAAGGAAGGCGATGATATTATGGAGAGACCTTGTGAGTATTTACTTAGAAAAGACATGAGGTCCTTTTTTTTTTATTTCAAAGTCAAAATCGAGCTTTAAGGATATTCTGGGATGATTGTGAGCAGAAACTGTAACTGGAACGTAAAAGGAAAACATAGAAATGGTTAAACCTAGGAAATTACTCGAGCTAATAAAACCCAGAGCTCTTTCTTGTCAGTGCATATCCCTGGCTTCTTCTTCAATCAAGAATCTTCATGCATTGAAATATATAGCAAGGGAATTCTGGAGAATTTTGTAGAAATAATAGAATGAGTGAGTGAGTTGAACCAGAGGAAACTGGCTCCTTCTGCTGCTCCCTTTAATCTCACACACTCTCCTCTCTCTCTCCTTTGACAAAAGCCATCCAGTTGATTCCAAGAAACTCTCAACTTTCAGTTCATCCTCCGCGCGCCCGTTCCCTTTCTCACTGAACGAAGCAAAATAACTTTAGAACAATGGCCATAATAATGCGTAATAATTTAATTTGAAGGACAATACCAAGGAAATTCAAAAAGAAATCCAATCAAAAAAAGGGAAGATATGAAAAGGAGAAGACAAAAAAACATTCATTTTATCCGATTCCTAGTCAGAGTAAGAGTAAGAGCTTTCACTGGCAAAGACCTAAAAATATCTGGACTCACATTGAAGAATTTGATCTCTTACAACTTCCGCATGTTTCATCATAAAAATTACATTGCTATAGCTCAAGTCATTTGAATTTTGAATTGGAACATGGAAATTAGGAACATGAACATACTTACATATAAATAGGGATGAGCAAATGAAACAACTGTACGAGTAAAATTCTCAATAGTAATGAATACTCATTGTCAGATTATGTATGCAGAAATTTCGGAGGGGTTGGCCTCAAATCTTCTTAAATTTAATCCTAGCGGAGGACCGACTACATGTGAACTACATACATACATTGTACATTACTTACATACAGACAAACGTACAGCTAAACCGCATTCTCTTTTTTCTCATCAGATAAGAAGAGTCGGAAGATCCGGATTCCAAAGGGAGGAAAAAGAAGTGGAGAAAAAAGACTTTTGAGGGATCAAGAGAGTTGGAAGGTGGAAGCCGAAAAACTTCTCTCTCTCTGTCTCTCTATACAACTCTCACACTGACACTAACGATAAGTAGGCTAATCAATCCTGTCTATAACGCCGCACTTTCCCTTTTCTTCCATCTCCCATTTCTTAGCTTGCCTGGAGCATACAAATACAAAAAGAAAAAGAACTTCACACTTCATTCCAGTCACAGGGCACGATCAATTGAAATAACAAAAACCAAAGAAACCCCTTTTGAACGACCAACGCCGAAACTAAAAACATTTACTTTAAAACATGTATACATTTGACCGTGTAAACTATACTGTTATTGTATTTCAAAAAGCATTTACAGAAGGAGGAATGCCTATGAATAGGATGCTCCAATGAATCCTAATGCAATTCTATATACAGTACAAGTACAAGCAAGCAGATGGTCATCAAGATTTGTGGAAATCCTCAGAATATGCATAATAATAATAGTAATGCAGATTCAATGAACAGAATACAAAAATCTTGTTTTGAATATATAAATTTTACAAGTGAACGTTGGAGGAAATGAAAGCACAAGCTAAGTTTAAAGTCGTTCAAAGATGTAAAATTGGCTCACAAAGTTTGTATAATGAATCAAAGGAGAGAGAATTTCCATGCATATATCGTAAATTATGCACACTTTGCTTCTGATATTAACACATGAATAAAATTACCATCCGAAATCCTTGTGAGTGTACGAGTACATAAATATATAAGCTGGAAGAGAAAGAGAGAGAGAGAGAGAGAGAGAGAGAGAGAGGAAGAAAGTGGGTGCACGGTCGAAAAGGGAGCGAGCGAAGAGAGAACAATACAATAAAATGAAATACTCTTAGTCATTTTATTATATGAAACAGATTTTTAAAGAGAAATAAATGCCAACATAAAACTTTTCTGTACTCTTTGACGGAAAAGACACACACAAAAAAACACAAAAGCTCTTGTAGAGTCTGCAAAGTATTCCTTTTTTACATTTGACTAAAATCCTCAAAATCCTGAAATACAAGAGAGTTGCATTAAATTTTTTGGCCCTCATTTCTACAAGATAGGAAATTGACTCAAAGGAAGTGAATATAGAGATTTATATGATGAAAACGCAAACATATTTCCCAGAGATTTCATGTGTAACTGAATTTCAAACTTGAATCTCTATTATATAAAAACATTTTTTTTTTTTTTTTGTACATTTAACATAGTCTAGGTATGATAAATATTTATTTTCTTTACATGTTGACATTCCGAAGCCGGAATCTCCGGTATATCATGTGAACACTGACATTGTATTGTAGTGAGCCGACAGCTGACACAGATATTTCTCAATCATCCACGATGACACATAAAATGGTGGTACAAAGAGAGTGGACAATGTGCCAAAAATCAAGAGAGGAAAAAAAATAAATACAAAGTATAAAAGACAATAAATAAGTCTGTTGAATAATCATTGTACTTTATGAGTGGACACGATGGAGGATGGGGCTATCTGCACCATAATGAAAATGAGATAACGTACTTATCTTTTTAGTATCTTAGCACATCGTAAATAAGAGCGTATAAAAAGAAGGAGGTCGATAGGAGGAGGAAAAAAGGGAACCTATCATGAACATTCTTCCATAGATTCTCTATTTATGAGTTGATTTGGTAAAAAGCATCTCCCCACTCCCATTTAACACACACACACACACACACATTTTCTCTCACTTCCTCTCGTTTTCTCTCGCTTTCTTTCCAACTCCCTGTTAACCAATTCACTATTCACTATTTTATGTATGCATATTAGAATTAGACATGAAATAAAATGGGAAGGAATTCTGGAGAATGGGAGAATTGAGGATTCAAATGGGATTCAGGGTAGCTCTCGTACTCTCTCTCTCTCTCTTTCTCTCGCCCATATTTGCTTTTACCAAAACTACAAAAGCTAGGAGGAATGGAATGGAGGGAAATACAACGCATGTATTGGCAACATGCCGACTCCTTACAATCTTTTATTACAGCTCTGTCCAGTACAATAATCCACATCATAATTTTACAATCACGTATTATGGAAGTCCAAAACTAAATTTGATTTGAATAATTGATTTATCCTGTGAATGTGTGTGTTTGTGTTGATGTTGCAGTTGAGAGCTAAGTTGGGTTCGTCTCTCGTCTTCTTTATCCCTTTGTTGTACTCTCTGTAGTCTATATATTACGATAAGTATTGAATAGCTAATCCTAAAACTTTCTCCCATACAACTCAAAGTCGTGTCTCCCATCTCCGTAAATATCTTATGCTGTGTGGTGCATATCATTTCAAATTTCAAAATAAATCCTCTCACACAATCCCATCCATATAATTTAATTAAAAAGTATCCAACCAACGCCAAAACTCCATTTCCATTGGAAAATTGGAATATGACAAAAAGATGTTTGAACAAAAAAATGAAATGAAATTAGGATCAACATCAAAGGGATTCTCCACAGTCTACAGTTTAATAAGGGAACAAGAAAAGGACGGTCGATAAAATATATAAATGTAAATGTACAAATCAGCATTAGCTAAAGTAACATTTTATTTTTGGTAATTAAGAATGTGTTTGTCTAGTTGAAAGAAGGAAATGTGTTTGGGATGCAATGATATTGTCAACGCATTTGTCGGGGAATTTATTACACGCTTCACCTTGAGCTCATAAGGCATTCTAGGCATGCGACAAATTTCTCTTGTCTCTTCCCCCCCTCCCCCCCACCACTTTCTCTTCTTCTTACTCTCTCTCCATGTCTCTCTTCCCCAATAGATAATATCCCGTTTCAACTAGGAACCAAATATTAAATTCCACGTTTCACTTTTGAAGTCCTCTTCTCTCTCTCTCTCGACACATACAGGGTAATACAGACCCACTTTGGCTTCCCATGTGTACATGAACCACCGATGACGACAGTCTTATAGGAAGAAAGACTATGTGAAAAGACACAAGACTAAGATAGAGAGAGAGAAAGATGGCCACATGGAATAACGGAGCTCATGGAATGAATAGGCAAATACAGAACATTGAATAGCCTCCCTCATCTATGGATATGTGTGTAAAGTGTAAATAAATGTGCCGTCAGCACAGTCAGAGGGAGTTTATAAATATAAATGGGTATAACAAGTTGGCTTATTTTGACGACGATGAGGCCACATTCAAATACACACACACACTCACTCATATGTAGACGCTGACACAGACCATGTTATATTTGTTTTTGGTTGGATCCCCCGATGACTCTAACCATCGGATAACCATGGACGTTAATATTATTTAGAGCTCAAGGAAGAATTCTCCAAAGAGAAATAGATGCCCCAAAAAAATGGCAATATCTCAAACAAGAACTTCAGATTAGACTCTCGCTAGGAAGTATTGCAAGTTTTGAGTTATAGTTGGGGAGGATGACGTGGAGTATCTGTATGCATGTACGTACTACGTACATATATAAATATGTAAGTGCATATTTGTATTGCATTGTAGACGATATTCCCTTTTTTTAAGCACTGCACTCCTTTCCCGTCTCGTATTTCCCGAGGTTTTTTCCTCTTCCTCTATAGTGTCTTGTGTAGTGACAGGGAGAGAGAGAGAGAGAGTGAGAAAGAGCTTAAGCATACGGCAAAAGTAAAAGACGAACATTGTAAAAGTGTGTACTTTGTGTGTATATGTGTGTGTGTGTGTGTGTTAGGTAACATTAGTATTGATTCCGAGTGCGTCGTGGGATTCAGGAAATTGAATCAATTTGGAATGTAAGCCCAAAGGCGAACTCCAAGGAGGCAACATATGCAAATGAAAACTTATACTATTCTCCTTTAAATTGCTATTTCAATGGTGAGTAAAGATCAACGAGTCACAAGGGCAAAATATAGGAATTGGATTCTCTCGCAAGTAAAAAAATACTCTGAGTGAACACCACTCTCATCCGCCCACCTCTCTCTCTCTCTCTCTTTCTCCCTCTAAAAATACCCAAAATCCTAATACACACGGCACTGAAGTACACATTTTATATTTCCATGTGGACTATATTTATTTGCGATGAATGAATTGAACGGATATGAATTACTTGCGTGAGTTCTTTCTCACTTTCTCTCCCTCTCTCTCTCTCTCTCTCTCTCTCCCAGGAAAAATATCCAGCATGTACAGATATGATACTATGTAAGTAGAGATGGTTGAGAAGGAACATTTGTGTGTAGCCTGTAGCTTGAACATTTTTTTATGGACAAATAATAATGCTAAGGGTATAGAGTTAGTTTCAAATTTCTTCCGATTTCTTTTCCGCTAGTTATATTTTATGTACGGAAACGATGCCCCATGCACTTTCACTATTTGGTTTTTTTTTACACGTGCACATAATACATATTCTTGGATTTTCCTCCTCTTTCTTCTTCTTCTTCTTCGTCTTCGTCCACTTATAGATATGAGGTTTTGAGTTCTTGTCTGTGTGTGTGTGTGTCTACTTTTACTTTACTTTTCCCTCCTTCCTACAAATCCTACTACTTGAATTCTCTTTCTCATCCTCTCGCTCGCTTGACTTTATCGAATTTAGCAGCAGGAGCTATCAAGTCGTGGGGTAAAAAAAGTCTATTCCATTTAAAGGTCAAGATCAATATTTTGATGATAGTGAATGGTGAAATGTTGAATGGTGAATTGAAAAATTCCACACATCCAAATCCTTGACTGCATATTTCCCCTTTGGGTTATGTTAATATGGAAATTTGTAATATGATGCTCTCGCTTTCTCTCTCTCTCTCATCACCAGAAAAATGTCTGCGAGAAAATGTTCGCATATCAATTTAATCTATTTGGGATGTAAATGGAGAAATGGAAGGTGTGTGAGAAAGAGAGGAAGATAAAGGGAAGAAAGCTGTGGAAGAGTATAGGGAACGAGAATCGACGAACGAGACCAACAATTTCCTAATGATTATGAGAAAATTCCAGCATTTTGTTCGAAATAAGGGGCGGATATAGAATAATGTACGTATTGTGGAAGCATCCTGGCTCATCACATAAACCCGACGGATATACATACATATACACATTCATATAGAGATTTTTACGGTAACGATAACGGATCGTACTGCGAAAAATTTAGAATGAGAACCAGAGCAAGCTAGATAAGAAGGGGAAAAAAACCCAGACCTTGGATAAGATGTGAATAGTCGACGTGAACAGGGGAATGAAGGTAAAAAGTGCAGAGGGACGGTCCGGGTAAGTGGGCCACTGCATCTTTTATGATTCTCTCATTGATAACTGAGAAACCATTAGGGGACCTTCAGTCAATATGTGAGATGCATAATGAAAGATAGGTAAAATTCACCTGGGGAGAGAAAGAGAGAGAGAGAGAAAGAAAGAGAAAGAGAGAGAGAGAGAAAGAAAGAGAGAGAGAGAAAAGGTAAGATAGCACTCGTCAGTCTGTAAAATTGTGCATGTCAAATTGGAAACGATAATATTTACTCTCTCGCTCACTTGAGTTCACATCATGAATGAATGACATAGTGCTCAATGGTCGTCGCTTGCTTGGAAATCTTCAATAGGGATGCAACTTTTTTTTGTTCTCAAAATTATTTTAAGGGAATAAAATTTAGTACTATCATTTGTACTTACTCGTAGTTCTTGGGAAATAGAATGGTGAATGTGAAAATGTGTTAGGATTGATAAGACAATGAAATTTCCATACAACAAAATATGCAATACAAAATATTACATTGTAAAACAGGTTTTGAATTTGATCAAATATTAAAAAGTTATGCAGTGTGCTTCAAGCGTTTTGATTTTTTTTTCACTGACAGGAACTGGGCGGAAAAAGGCATGAGAAACAACAATTTTTTATGACAAAATATAGAAGTTGAAAGGTCATGTACAAAAGGAGAATGTTTGGGAAATTTACGGCCTTCCATTCACCTTTGAAATTTCAATCTATAAATCCTGTAGATGCGAGAGAGAGAGAGAAAGAGAGAGAGAGAGAAAAATCTGTTCAAGTATCTCCCATTTACTCTCCACGCTCCGTCTGATTGGAAATCAGAAATCAGATCTTGAGAAATTGTAAAAATGTTGGCAAACTAAATCTGCTGGTGAAGAAGAAAAGAAGAGAACGGGTGAGTGAGTGAGTGAGTGAGTGAGAGAGAGAGCGAGGGCGAGAGAGAGATTGAGAAACCCGAGGCACATTCACTTTGAGGGGTTACGTTACTCTTGTTACTTCAAAATGTTTTCCTGGGAATTTACTCGAATGAATTTCATTCTTGTTGTTGTTGTTGCTGCTGCTGCTACTATTTGCTGTCGCTCGAGTTTTTCTTTGCCGCAATGCATCTTATGTTTCCTCTTTTCCTGCTCTCCTTCTCCCTCTGCTGCTGTTGCTATTGCCTACAGATTTTGACTCTCACAACTCCAAAATTGCATAGTTGCCCGGATTTTTTCTCTCTCTTTCTCATCTTTAGTCGACTCTTAAGTGGATAGTTTAGTAAATGAGACAGACTTGGAATGGGTCGACCATTCCCTAGCCCATTCCTTCTTTTTATGAGCAGATGAAAATTTCCTTTTGGAAAAGTAAAATGAAAATCGTTGTCTCTACTATTTTTCACTTCTCACTTTCCATACTTCTCTCTGTCTATACAATTCCACTGCTCGCTCAACTACAAACAACCAACACGCATCCCTTTCTCTTCCTCTCTCACTCTTTCTCGTTCTTTCTTTTCCGTCAGCTCGCAGAGTTAGTAGCTGGGACCAGATTCTAGAACAGAACCGAATTTGAGCTTAGAGAACGCAGAACCAGAACCGAAAAAAGATTGAATCTGCTATCTCTCTTTAGTCTCATCGTCAGTGAAGTGGTTTCAAAGCGTGTCCCTCCTCTATTTACATGTATAATACATGGAGAGACGCGTCGCGAGTCTTATCTAGTCTATTTTGTTTACACATAGACACGCAGGAGCTCACTCTTGAAGAAACGGGAAGAGAGGGAGAGAGAGAGAGAGTCTCTCGCTTTACCAGTAACCTATTTGCCATTTTCTGAGCAGAGAAGAGAAGAGCAGGAGTGAAAGCACAAGAAAAAGTGTATATGTATAGTATGTTCCATGTGAATGTGTTCAGATCCAGCAGAGAGTGAGTGTATATTCGTTTGAACCTACTATATAAATACATATATATATAGATATGTAGGTACGGTAGGTACGGTAGGTTTGTGGGTTTGTAATAGGTGAAGAAATATGCCTACGCAAATGCTTCGTATGGATATGCCTATTCACATATGTGCTTTCACTTTGTCAGACGACCTTGTTGAGGAAGATTGCAAACTTCTTTGTCCAACGGTTCATCGTGTGGAGTGCTGTGCTCTGCTCTGCTCTGCGACTACTTTCCCCCTTTTTCTTTTTCCCCTCCTTCCTTCTTGTACTTGTTTGCTTTGGAGTTTTTTTCTAGGTTTTTCTTCCACGACCAAATGTATGGAGAGTTTCTTCTCCTTCCACACACATTTCTTTCCCTCTTTCCTCATCGTCTTCTCCAATCATTCTTTCTCTAGTCATTTCCATATCGTTAGTTCTTCATTTTCCCTTCGCGCCTGCCTCACTCACAGCATCATCCCCCCACTGTACATACATACGAATACTAGTTGTACCTACTACAAACAGTGTGTACACAATGAGTGCATTTTCTCCGAGAGTTTTTTTTTTTCGTAGAAAAATCACCATCACACAAAATCTCAGACTACATATTTAGCCATCATGTATGGAGAATGTAGAACGTAGATTGAGGAAACTGTTTAAGTGCGTTATCCACAGTTGAGAACTCCAAATCTTACTGACGTCGCAACACACAGTACACAATCATTCACAAACGAGCAAACGAGCAACTCCAGAAACTCTCGAACAAACACGGAAACAGCATTCCCACTGGGAATAAATATTTTCCTTATTTACAACATCAACCATGTAGAAAATACGTATTTTTGAAAAATACATTAGTCTACACACACTTGAGAGGAAATTAAAGGAATCCGAGAGTATCTTTTGTGCACAAAATTTACACACACACACACACACACGATACGATGGTTTCTCCCATGTGGAAAACGTCGAGAGCTGGAGAGAGATGAACCGTACACAAATATATTTAAGGGGAAAGGAGAAGTATCTGAATATTCATGTATGCATATTAGCCGTGGTCCATGTACGTTTTCCCAAATACCCAAACACACACACACACACACACGGACACGGACGTATGTATTTTTTTCCCTCATTCCCAAATTCATGCACACACAGCAGGTTACCTTTATTTATCTTGCTGGCTGATTAATGAGCCACATAATAGCCTATTCACTTCAACCCACACAATCATTTCCTTTCCTCAACACACACACACACACACACACACACACAGGCATAAGTATAAGTATACAGATTTTCCACGCGCCACCTCACTTTGGTTTACTCATTCTCATTACTCATCAACAGACTCGCTTTTAGTAGTCTTCTAATGAAAATGGATAACGCTCGAGGAAATCTCCACTACGACTACTGATATTTCCAACACACAAAGAAATGTAGCTTGATATGTTTCGCTTTCCTTCTTTCACTATTTTAAATTCCCAATCAGTATTCATAACTCATATTTCACGCGTTGGGGCTCATTATCTATAACTGTACAGCTTTCCTGCACTCATTTCAAACAGTACAATAATTACATTTGACACCTCTCCTCAATTTACACTACACAAATTAGAATTTATGGCGTCTTAATTTACATAATGATTTTACATCTGTAGAAAGTGGAGCAACAAGAAAAAGGAATGAACAGTTGTTCGAGGTATGAAATTGCGGAGAGTTTCAAAATGATTACCACTGTGTTTTATTGTTCGTGTGAAATTTCCCATGTGCGAGAATAAAAACGGTGATAGAATTGGTAAAAGACATTTTGGTTTTCTTTCTCTTTGAAGTATTTTTTGTGAAAGGAAAATTGCTGGGAAATGAAGGGAAAGAGGTTAAAGAGTATTCGAGGGAATCCATCGTGACTTGAAAATACCAGGAAATAAATGAAGGAAAGAATTGGACTTTAGATATTATTTTTATTTATTTTAGAAATAGGAAGAGCAAATGGATCACAATGAGGGGTATCATGATACATTTGAAGGGTGTATGTATATGTAGAAAAAAAGCGCAAGGAAGAGGGGTGAACGTGGAAATTTCAAGTACAAAAGGAGGAGTAGACAAAGAAGAAGGAAACGACTTGTCTGTTAAAATCGATGGA
The DNA here is from genome assembly GCA_034699125.1 of Gisinianus flammeolus. Classification (NCBI taxonomy): domain Eukaryota; kingdom Metazoa; phylum Arthropoda; class Collembola; order Symphypleona; family Katiannidae; genus Gisinianus; species Gisinianus flammeolus. Next base: position 30,106 of record JAIUND010000065.1, on the reverse strand, counting down.
TTCCACAAGAGCGACGAGGGGAAAAAAAGAACAAATGTGTCTCAAATGTGTCAGTCATATCCCATCCATTTGGTGGAATAATACACAGAGAGAAAGAGAGACCGAGTGAAAGAGAAAGAGAAGGCGAGGAAGCAAGAAAGTTTTCTCCTCCAGAAAAAAAAAAACTTTTTACACATACCGAACGGATGAAGAAAAAAACTTTTCAGTATGTGCAAACAAACTGTTTTTACAAACAACACAAACACTATCCGGGCAAATCCCTCAATGTACACAAATGTACATAACATACTACAGATTCCCTCGTAGTACCTAACATACACTTGTAGATAGATACCACACTATTCGTTTACTATACAAGAGAGAGTGAGAGCATAAATTTATATAGCATTTTCCATCTCACCGTGTCTATTATATTCGTTTACTTTTCACTAAAATATAAAGTCTCAAATGGGTACAAATGCCAAAGAAACACCCAGACATTCCCAAACACACACTTTGTACTTTCCCCTCTCTTTCTCTTACGAATTCAGTGTGTATATGCACTCGAGTTGTTTTTTTCCCTGAGTGCAACTTTGCTTACCTGTCCACATTTGCAGTTTTTACACACACGAAAAGAGAGAGAGAGAGAGAGACAGAATTTGAACGAAATATTGTGTGTATTTGCGGAAATCAAAAGAAAGACAAGTCTTTCATATTGAGGGCAAGACGGAAAGTATTTGGTTCTTTTTTACATGTTACAAAACGAAGTATTGCGGACGGAGAGGATGGAGGATTTGATGTCCAAGTATCTTTCCCTAAAGTTTTTTTTGTTCTCAATTCCTTGTTGTTGTTTACTCATGTGCAAGATTCAACAGAGCCGTCATTCCATGAAAAGCACGTGTAATGGAAAGTTATGCAATGTTTTCACTTTTCTTTTTCTCTCATTCTACAGACTTTCACTTCATGATTCTTCTCTCTCCAATTTTTTCTATTCCTTTTCAATTTTTTTTTTTATGTCGAGTCGTCTCTACTCAAAATCCCAGAACATAAATGGGATTCAATGTACGCATGCATGAACTTATCTTGGATTCACAGATCCTCTCTATATATTTTTTCCATGGATTTCCAACTCAGTTTAAATTATTGTTGGAAAAAACAAAACTGTAACATGTACGTGTTGCAAGAGCACTGATACGAAATCATCAGAGACATTTGAAATTTTAACAAGCAAAACAACAAAGAAAGAATTCCTAGAATATTTGAGAAAATTGGCCAGTCTAGTGTGCATATCATATTTACAAAGTCAAAGGCAGTAATACAGATATTAAATAAAACTCCGAATTACTAGACAGAAGATAATAACATGTCGTATTTGGGAATGACAAGAGTGAATGTCTTTACAGATAATTTGCGTTGCCTTGCGTTCCGTTCCGTTCGATTGTACAAACACACACAGAGACAGGAGTAATTTCCGTTCTACTGATATTACAAATATAAAGTCTGTATGTAGTGGTGACTCACATGAGGACAGAATACACTGTCGTTCTGTGAGTTATACAATAAAACAAAAATTCTCCTCTTCTCTTTTCACTCGTCTCTTCCTCGTTTTCTTCTTTTGTCTTTTGAGGGGTAACAAGCTGTCGCGTCTCGTCAAGATAGCTTCGTCAAAAGGAAGAGAGAAACGTAGATAAGTTCGGGGTTGATAGGGAATTCTAATCGAGAAGTCAATCCCTGTGATGTACTTACTCTTTATCCAACAAAAAAAAAGTCCAACTGATATCTCTTCTCCTTTGTAAATGTCATTGGAGACAAGGAAGAAGAAGATGAAGAAGAAAAGAGGGAAAAGAGCATGAATTTAATACTCATGTGAACGTTACTATGTGCTCAAGGTCTTTGTGTAACTCACAAACGAGACGAGAAAAAATTCTGAGGAGGAAGGTCAAAGAAAGGAGAGAGAAAACGAGAGAAAGAAAGGGAAAGTGAGAGAGAGAGAGCAAGAGAGAGCAAGAGAGAGAGAGAGAGCAAGAGAGAGCAAGAGAGAGAGAGAGAGAGCAGGGCAGTCGAAAAGCTGCCAAGAACATATTTCCTTATTGAGTGAGAGTATCCGCTCCAGTTGAGATCAATGTGATTACAGTACTATACATGTGATGAAATCCCAGAAAAGGTACCGATTGTCACAGAGTCTACAGATTTCCTATATATGTCTTTGAATTTTCCCTTGCATGGAAAAAAAAACTATTTGTGTCATCGGATTTCATGCAACAAAAAAAACCAAGTTGGATTTTGATGCCGGGATTTTATTCAAGTACTTCCCCCTTGAATATTCACATTCTTTTGGAGAATGTTTAGCAATCATTGATGAAGCGGATAAAGACACCGAGTTTTTTTTTCTCCTTCGTATTCGGGCTCTTCTAGGTGGTCAGAAATTGTGGACCGTCCTGCCAGCACAAAATATCTGTACATCAACGTTCATTTCGTTAAAGTTAACGTCGTTTCGTTAATGAAGTAAAGGACGGATTTGGTCAGTACCGTCAATGCATGATCAGACGAGTCATCTACAATTTTACATCCGCGTACGCAGTCTCAATAATAAATAACCAAGAGATTTTTATTTGTAATACGCATACACGTGCCCTCATCCAGAATTTCCCTTTGTACTATACGAATGCTCATTTTTGGTAACAATAAACTCCTCTGGAGTTTGGAGCTGGAGTCAAGTCAAAAGACAAAATTGAAAAAAGTTTCACATGAATCGACTAATAGTAAATGATTTTACCTACATGCACATCTGAGCAATCCATACTTAAATACTTCCGTATAAAAATCCATACTTTGACGACGAAATAAAAGACGAAAAAGTAGGGATAATCTCAGAGAAAACTCGGAGGAGATTTCCATGAGAATCTCCTCCATTCCTGTATGTAAATGTACACAAACTCATCCGCTCTTTATTTTCTCTTACTTGTCTCCCCTTCATCTTCATCTTCTCTTCCAATACAAAATCCAAATCAGGATGTTGAAATCCGAGCAAAATGAACTTATCGTGTATTGGAATTAGAATTCAATCATTGTGAACTCATTATCCATTGCCAGAAATATACTAGATGCAAATCAGAGTCGGAAATTCAGAGGGTTGTCAGTCTATCTGTACATCTATAAGTACGTATAAACGAGCATCGTATTTTTTAATATAATATCTCCCGACTTTCTCTTCTTCCGCATTCGACTGCTTTCTCTTTCTCTCTCTCTCTTCCCTCTCCTTTTACTTTCAAATCTCCTCCCATCATTTCAGGTCCATGGCGAATGATATTAAATTACTAATACGGAATAATTGAATTTTATATTGATTAATTGATTCAGGAATATGGCGTTCTCGGAAACCACAGGGAAAAGACGCGACGGGGGAAAAGGAGACTCCTCATCCAATCAAATATAAAACAGCTCCCTGTAATTTAGAGACATTTCCTCTACTAATAATGCTAATAAAAAGGATCAGATACAGAATTTTATGTCTCGGAATTTTTGTGTTTTCTTGTTCTCTCTCTCTTCCTTCTTTTTAGTATGTATATTTGGTAAAGCATCAAGTTTCTGGTAGAGATTTTTTATTTTTTTTATATATATTTTTAAAGGGCAGGAAATTTGAGGACTGTGTACATTTTGAGGAAAAAAGAAGACGAATTGACAATTATGAAAAGATTTTTCATTTTCATCAAAATCAGATTAGTTTTTCCTGAAGAAATTCATATTTAAATTTCGAGACGAGGAGAGAGAGAAATATTTTAATAACATATGACAAGGTTCACAAGGAAGTGTGTCTGTATGTGTGTGTGTGTTGTAGTGGCATATATAGATTAGCAAAATATATTTTAATGCCGTCCTCCACGCCTATATTTACACATGTACGAATGAATAAAAAGAGGGAATTTCAAGTTCCAATGGTGGTCCGGGTCTGGAGGTAGGATTAGTTGAGTGTACATACAAGTGGGACTGTAATCTGTCATATTCTCATATTGCTTGGATTTCCCGTACGTATGTAAATTATATTGAATATTGTGTCACAAAGAGAGAGAGAGAGAGAGAGAGAGCGAGAGAGACAGAGAGAGAAAGAGCAAAGAGTTTGGAAAGTGCTGGAAAGAATATTAAAATTTTCAAGTACGCTGGGTGTGTGTGTGTGTGCACATGAAGAATCCGGACATTGTACAATGGAGAACGAGGGAATAAGGCTGAGACGACTTGCGACCTTTATTGTATATATGTATATACTTATGTACTACGTACCGCACATGTGAAAGATTGAATGTGAATGGGCGGAAGAAAACTCTTGTGAGAATTGAAATTAAGCTTCACGGTATATTTTGTCCAAACTCTCTGTAAAGAAAGCCTCTGAAAAAATTCACTAGAGAAAAAGGATTTCCGTAGAATTAAAGTCACATATGGGAGCACTAACATATTCATCATCATCATCATCATCATCAGTTTATAAATCAGGTGAGATTTATATAACAAATTTAGTAAAATTACCAAATTCTTTCTTTCCTTTCCTCCACAATCACACCATTTCCCAATTCCCATTCCCCTCTCTGTACGTAATTCTTCATATTTATGTCAGACGTCAGACGTCATTCCTCGACGTCTGCACATTTCCACAATCTATAAACTAAACCAACCTTCACACTATATTTATGTAAACTTCTTGTATTTAAAATTCATTAATATGTAAATTGAGAATGGACGATGCTGGGGGGGGGGGCAGTCGTCCCATGTGGTCATAATCATAAGTATAGAATTGGTAATGTTGTAGAAAAGATATTAAAATTAGTTTGAGCCCTCGCATAATCCCACAGTGTATTTGCATTTTGAGAATTCTTTTCTCCTCTATTCCTTTTCATATACGATTTTGAATTCGATAACAATTCATGTGCCGACAGGAAGCAATTCGTTTAATTCACAGGAAAGCTCCAAACAAACTAAAAAAAACCAGAGGGGGTAGACAAATCCCAGAGAACCAACTGTGTGTGTGTTCTTTCCCTTGCCCGAAAGAACCCTTTTTTTCCACCATAAAAAGGGAAATTTAATCAAAGCATTTGAGCAGTTTTTTAAATGTTTGTGAGAATGGAATGATAATAATTATTATTTACTAGTCGTCTGGTTCTATGTGAATTGGCAGGGTTGTGGCTCCTCCATCTTGTTATTACACCAGAGAGCTTACAAGATTCCAAGGAAATGGTTTTTTTTGGGGGGGGGGGGGGGGTAGACAGGAAGATAGTGGCCCATTGGAAATGGAAATCCACGTTAATTGTGAGGACGTGAAATACTCGGGAGAGAAATGCATGGACGTTGACCAAACAGTAGACTTGGAAGAAAAAAGAAAAAAAAGATCTACTAGAGAGTTGTGTGAAATCTCAATGATGATCCGAAATGAAACATTCACATTTATTCTCTAATAGCAATCACCATTTCCATGCTCATTATCTTTTTTTTTTGTCCTGGAAATCTTTTATTTGTTCCATACAGCTCCAGAGCCAAAAAGAGAGAGAGAGAAAACATCCCGACAAAGATTTTCTTTTCACTGCCCTTTTGTTCTCTCTATGCAAACTTGGAATTGAAATGTCCGTTACAAAATCATTTCTCATCTACGTGTGTACATTCAGTAAATGTTGTACCAAAGGACTCCTCCAAAGAGAGAAAGTGAAAGGAAGAAAAAACAGGAGACGCGGTATAAACCTTTATTCATTACATTTCCTCAACAATTGCATATTATACCCAGCACAATTCTCTACCTTTTCTTCTTTGATGATTTTGAACTGTATCGCTTGAAGCGATTCACTTCATACTAGAAAGATGAAGAATTTTCGTAAAATATGTACCAATCATTACAAATCTCTGTGAAATTGATTCTTGATTCTTCTTTAAATGATTTGACAGGAGGAGAAACTTGTAAAAACCCGAAATGTGGAAAATCAAAAGTTTTAATGTGTGCAAACAAAACATCTTATGTAGTGAGAATGGAGAGAAAAATAGAGAGAAAGAGAGTGAAAGAGAGAAAGAAAGAGGACAGAGAAATCCTTCGTATTCACGTGTTTGAACATTCCAAAAACATTCATATACAGTTTCAAATAAAATTCAAATTCAAAGGAAATATTCTTTTTGTGTGCCTTTTTTAGAGGAGAGAGTGAAAAGCTGTCAAGAGATATTTCCGCATTGAAAATCTGTAATTTGAACAACTGCCTTCCGTTTTATCTCTGTCCCCAAGCCATTTAACAGCAGCAAAGCTTGGTCTCTGTGTGAATGACATGGATCTCTATTTCTCTCTTTATGACTGACTTTCTTCATTTAAATAGAAAATGATGATTACCCACCCAGTGAAAACAAACTCTTCATGTCATTGTAGACAATATGAAAGCGTGGATAAAAACGGATGGAGAGCTCTGCTGTAATGTAATGTATGGAAACGCATGAAGTTTCAAAGCTGTAAAATCTCTCATTCTCATCTCCAAAAGTGAAAGGGAGAAAGCATTGATGAACAGACAACATTTGGAAAATCCTGAATAAAAAAAGAGACTTAATAAAGAGATGCAAGTGCCGAGGGAAAATCCGTAATAATAATAGCAATAACAATAACGTGCATTTGAATGAGGACACAAAGTGCCTTTTCCGCCGTCCATATAAAAATATATGAGCATCCATAAAATTCATATGGGAAGTCAGACTACAGATAGTCATATATGTGGAGGACGAGAGTGAAATGATTTATTCGCATACTTGAGCTCGTCGAGCTCATTTGGTTTTTGACTGCTCCCTTCACAAATGTGGGTTGAACTGCTGAGATTGGCAGTGTGTGTGAGTGTGTTGGAGGCGAGGCAGAGAAAGAGAGCCAAGTAAAAATGGAAAAAAGGATCACCCAACAATGATGATGATGATGATAAGAAACTCCGATAAAATGAACGACAGGAACAAGTTTTTGAGGGAAATCACAAAGAGGAAAGGACAAATATGGAGGAAGAGACCTCCTTTCACCCACATACGTACCGTACACACACAAACAATATTATTCCTGTACGCTGGTTGTACTAAAAAGAGTTATGTTCTTTTGTATAGCTCAGAAAGGATCTGAGACAGCCGGAGCAAGAGCAACAGTAAAGAATAAAGAGTAAAGAGGAGGACGATGACGACGACGACGACGATGACGACGACGACGACGATGACGAGGAGAGAAAATAGTCCCGTCGTGGCAATCCAAATACAACCAGTCACATATGTACAAATTCCTCGTGTGGAACGCTGACTTTTACGTACAATGTATAATATAAAGACTCTCTTCTTCCATATCCCAAACACCCGCACGCACACACTCATACAAATCATGTGTGTATACAAATTGTTATGGTGTTTAATATTGTGAGCTTCTTCCTCTTCTCCTCCTCTTCCTCCTTCTTCGAAACTCTAGCCAAAAAACATACGTCTGTGGTTCATACGATTGTGATGGTTGGAGAAGGGAAAGCGATAACAGTAAATTCTACTGATTTCTTTCCGTAAAGTCGCCATTACCCAAGGCCAACTACACAAGGAAGTAACAATAATCCGTGACATACAACTATGAGAGTTTGTACGTACAAAGTCTCTCTCTTTCTTCCCCACATACGCATACCTAGATACGACAAAAGGATTTCTCAGTGTATTTTTTATCTGTACGTGTAGTTGGTGATGTGTGTAAAGATGTGCCCATGAGCTACGCAGATATACGATCGTACACAGTGTAAAATGAGTTCATTGTCAACTGGAAGGAATACCAAAGTTTATTTGGAGAAATATATACAGATACATATTGAAAATAAAATAACGGTTTTAAATCCCGCGTGAACACAAAAACAGAATAAAACTCCTTTACGGATCTGTGGAAAATCTCCCTCAGATTAATTTTTCTTTGAACAAAAAGGGCCGGAAGTGTTCAATTTTCAATTTGTCTTTTGTTTACTGAAGAACAGCCGGTCGGTTAATTTTATCTCCATCAGCAAAAATATTACATACGGAAAATTGGTCAAAATTTACAAACACGATCAGAATGGAGATTTTAAATATCAGTATTTGGGTGAGGAAATCGTGAAAGAAGGTTGTGAGGTATACTTTAAATATATGGAACAAAATCAAGAGTGTACAAGTTTTATAATTTAGCTCTAAGGTTATGAGCCATTGCCCTTGGTCTAAAAAAACTTTTTCTTTGGTTTGGCTGTCTCTCCCCCCTTTTCTCTTTTTTCTCTTACCAAGTTAAGTTGGGTGTATGTACATATCTATTAATCTTTGTGTAATACAATACATCATGAGAATTGCTCTGTTCTTACTACACACACTAGTAATGGAAGAGTGGACCGTCAGAGTTCACTTACAATTTGTTCAGCTATCCCGCCAGTACGACTCCCTATATCTATATACCTTTTTATTCGAGTTATCAGATAAATTATAAGCTGGGCCATAGATTCTCCAAAGAAAATGGGTAAGAGTTGATTTAAAACGAGGATTTAATCTGGAGTTGCCCGTATTTATCAAATATGTCTACATGCTTCCAAACTCACACATTAACGTTATTTATTCCTACTTGGATGCATGCTCTCTGTTTATGGACTCTGAGCTCTCTCTCTCTCTCTCTCTCCGTCTCTGCTCCAGACTTTCTCTCTCTCTTGAATATCCCTTGTATTTTATTTCTACTCTCTACTTTATGTCACCACTCCAGACTCTAGATAAAAGGGTGAATGGTACAAGAACCCAATCCAACGGTCAACACACAAAGGATGAAGAAAGAGAGAGAGTACAAACTTTCTCATATCTTATTAATGTATTACATATTATACATATCGTACACTTTTATTTTGTAATTCATAATTCATAAATCAAATTTCTCCTCTGGTCTATTTAGCCGGGCAAATAATAACGGGAATCTCCTTCGAGGCCATCCGTATCCAAAGAGTTATTATTTTATCATATGTATTCTACAATTATGTATGTGCTCAACATCATCTTATGTAAAGGTAAATAACAAATGTCTTTTTTTATTATTTCACAGTGATCAAAGGAAGTACATATAATTGATTGTTCTCGCATGTATGATGTACCTAGACTACAAAGTATAAAATAAATACAAAGACAAAGACGAAGATGGGTGATCGTCTTTTTGTATTCTGCTTTTATAGAAAATGGGAGACAACTTTATGGGTAATGTGAGTAATATTGAAAGTGATGTACGATTTGTATATGGTCTGTCAGGTTGTATGAATTTAGAGGAGAGAGAGAGAGAACGAGAGAAAGAGGGAGAGAGAGAGAGAGAGAGAGAGAACGAGAGAAAGAGGGAGAGAGAGAGAGAGAGAGAATTCTCTCTTTGCTGAGGGTAAAAAAGAAAGAAGAAAAAATGTAGATAAAATAGGTCGAGTTTTGGTTGGTTCAAGAATTTGGTCGTTTGGCAAGAGGTTTAAAATGGTTGTGTTCAGCTATTATTTCAAGTAGTCTCATAAATTAGTAAACTACGGCTTGGTGAACTAAAATAGCACGTAAATCTAATCTAATGTTCTGGGAGCCCTGTGCATGAAATGAAACTCGAACTTCACGACTCAGAAGACCATGTAATAACGTCAAAAGAATGTACACTTTTTCCACTCAACAAGACTCCCGAGAGGGGATCAAGTTTTCTCTCTCTCTCTCTCTCTTCTTTACTCAAAAAGAAAACCATTCAATTTGAATTGATCTCTCAACAACTCCCCAATCTCCTGTAGTTGTAGTGATAGTAGTGATCCACAACCTTCACACACAACATACTTAGTCTTCGAAACCTGGAATAAAATCCTTCAAGGTAGCCACTAGCCACACACCAACAATTATCCAAACCTCAAGCAGTATACTCGAGTACGAGCATGAATTCTCTCTCTCTCTCTTTCTCTTTCTCTTCCTTTCTCCATTTCTCAAATGAAATAAAAAGAATTTCATTTGATCGTTGAATGGGGAACACTTGAAAAGTAAAATACAAGTAAAAACACACACCTTTTCATCTGTGTGTTACAAAATTATAATCCTTAAATGGTGTACAGTAAACACTTTTTACACGTGTAATATCTGCTGCACTCCAAGTTTCCACGCGCAATGGAGTCCAATTTCAACAACATAATCCAACTGCACATAAAACCTTGATTGCACACAAAGTCTTTTTTTAATGGTATATGTTTACTCGAATTTCCCCTAGATTCAATTGCAATTGTAATGGTAGGATTTTTAATGCAATTATTTCCCTTTGGAAACTAATGGAATACAGAAAATAAAATTAAGCGTTTTTTGGGATTTTCGGAGGAACTAAAGAAACTGAATCAATCCGAGCTTCGTTCATGGAAATGAACGAATTATTATTAACATGCGTTTCAAATGAATGAAATGTTAGCAATGTGGCAGGTGAAATGTGAAGTCATGGAATTTTTTTTGTAAATTAATGAATTTAATTGGTGGCCGGATTTTACGGAGATTAATTTCGTGAGCGAGTCAGTTCGGGGAACTTGGATTGTAAATAATTATTTTATCGGTCGGAGTGGGCATTTGGAATGTGGTACAATGGAAATAATTGGAGGGGGAAAATGAGGTTTGTTCATGAGCGTTTCGGTCCATGAGCGCTTTATCACAAAGACTATATATTGGGTTCGATGTTGGACTGTATACAGATCAGACATTTGTCAGAGAACACTCCACCACGTTCCACTTCCGCATCCACGTGCTTAGCAGAACATGATCAAATTATTATGAGCCTCACTAATTTGATACGTCATGTCAGATAGGTGGGGCTCGTTCAAACAGTGCTCAAAAGGGAGAGAATGAAAGCTCCATTCGGAAAAGTTACATGTCTTTTGAAAAAAAAAACTCATTTCCTATACTTTCATTTGCATGTGAACTATGTGAAAGAGTGACTTTTACTCACCTCACTTTATAAATACAGTGTCATTTGGAATGGAGAGAGAGAAAAAACACGTGGGGGAGAATTCAGTCCGTTTTCTCTCCTCTTTGTACATTTAATATCTATTATGGTCTTCTATTTCCATACATGTAGTTTAGTGTAGTTTTTGTGCATACAGAAAACGACACACACAAACACACACACACGCACACACACACGTGTCTCATGGAAATGTATCCAAATTTGTAGATTTTTGACAGGGACATGACACTAGATGAGTCCTTTTCGAATTAACTGTTAAAAGGATCCTGATGAAGAACGCCTACTTATCAAATATCAAAATACGTCATTCAGTTTCTCAAATTTTCCACTTTCCTTATTCCTTTGGTCTGTGAGGAATGGAAACACACAAAATAAGGCGCATGTTTTCATCGGATCCAACACCTAAACACCAGAATGTGCATAATTTATATTCCGCCTAGTCACAATAGTCTAGCATAGGGAACAGTCAATTTATGCAATGGCATTAAATTTGTATGGGAGCCTTTGAACGTCCTCAATCTCAATCCATATATACAGAGTTGTAAACCAAGTTGTGAGCGGATAAAGGCTTGAAAAACAAGGGATAATAAAATAGACCATTTATTTCCATTTCTCACTCTCTCGCACTCTTGCACATTCAAAGCATACATATGGATTCATGAAAATTTACGGTATTAATTGCCAAATAGATTTAGTAATGATGAAGAGAGAGAGAAGAGTTCGTATTGCTCCTCTCTCTCTCTCTCTCGCTCTTCCATTTACCCCCACGGCAAACTTTTCCCAAAGTCAAAGCCAAGTGAGTGGTGGGAACGTGACAAATAGTAAATTTCCTTAGTGGGCTTGTCGTTGGCTTGGCCAACTTTGTAATTAAATGTATGTGCCACTAAAACCCAGGAGAAATCTACCGCCAGTACAATACAAAATCAAGTTACGGGCAGAAAAATAAATAAAATTTCCATACAAATCAAGCTACGGAAGGAAGCATGTATGCAATTTAAAATCGGAATAATCTTCAATGTCACTCTCAACTTTAATGAAATTCCACTTTCTCCTTGCATATACCTTCAAAAATTAAAATATAGTTGTTTTAATTCAAGCACCGTTACCGTTAAAATATTAATTTTTCAAAATGAAGGACATTACGGAAATGAGAAAATGGTAACACATTTCCTCGTGTATTCCATTGCTTTTAAAAAATGGAAGAAAACATCAAAGAAAAATCCAAAATGAGGTAAAAACGTATTGCTAAAACTGTTGAGAGAGAGAGAGAGAAGAAGAAGGGAAAGAAAATGGGGGGATTTTGTTAAAGAAAATTAAGCACCGCGGAGTCAGTTCAATATGTCGCCTCGTATTATACACCAGCACAGGATTTTATTGGGAACAGGAAAGTACATTGGGAATGTTCACCGTAAGTTTGGTTCCACAGCTGAGTCAACTGACTACGTACTATAGATACTCTGCACTCTGCACGTTCGTATGAATTCAGACTCTTCTCAATAACTGAACTGGAGTGTGAGTGTGTGTTTGTGGGAGAGAGAGACCTTGTGATGTGACTGTAGAAAAGGCGAGAGAAAAACACCATGTGTGTTTATACTTGAACACTCTGCTAGGAGAGAGTGAAAGTAAAACAAGAGGGAAAAGAGAGAGAGAGAGAGAGAAAGGTAGAGGAGGGGAAACTATCTGGGGTTGTGTACGTATACGATTGACAAGGGAAAAGAATTACAAGTGGTCTCTTGTATAAAGTATAAAAGGAGGGGGGGAACGAGGAAAAAACAAGAGTTGGATGCTGCATGTAACTGAGCACACTCACACTCAGCTACATTCAGACAAACTCCAAAGTTTCACAGGCTCCAAACTTCCGTCTCTCCTCTACTATCTGTTTATACTCGAACAAACTTTCTTCCGTACTCTGATCCACAAATAACTGATGACCGTGTTACCCAATGGTGACACACATATAAAAAACTGTTAGAATTTTCCCGTTAGCATTTACATTCGGGTCAACTCCGTTTCACTGATTACATGGTGCGTTTCCTTCTTTTTTCTCTTTCAACATAGCTAAATACAACACTTGGAGTCTTGTCATTCGAGTCCAGCAACAATAATCCCAAGTTTTCACGTACAATTACAAAAATCGTTTGGATGAAATAAACGAAATTGGTTTTTAAGTAGCTCAAATTTTATTTCATATCGTATGCAATTGTACTTCCTTCTATCTGTATTCCTCTCAATTTACTTCTTTCCAAGAATAAGAATTTCCCATTGGTGTAAAATGTCCTTGCTATTACACTAATTGAGATTGCCACGATTATGCAAAGTTTGAGTTGTTCCTTGATGATTACAGAGGGGAAGTCTTATTTTTTTTGTCCTACATCTGCCAATGTTCCCTCGGCTGTCATAGCATTGACCAAAAAAAAAGTCTTGCTCAAGAGTGAATAGTTTAAGAGTTTATTCAATTTTTAATACCCCCAAAAACTCCTAAACACAAATTCCACTGGGACAATCTAAAGTGGATTTATCAGTCAGTCGGTTGGTCAGTTACAGCCACTGCATTTTATTTGACCAACATGGAAAATTTCGGACTCATGAAATGTGAAGTTGAATCAGAATCTCCCCCATGTTTGGTTATGCTATGAATTATAATTTTTTTCCTACAGGTAATCTTCAATATGTAGTTGGTACACAATCTTTTAGAGTATTTTTCTCACTTTCAAAACTACATTTTTCATTCTGTACCTCACGAATAGATTTTCCAGCATTATTAGTATGCACATAAAATTGTTTTAATGCCATCGAGTGAAGAGTAAAAAAAAAAAAAAAGTACAGAGTAAGGGAGAAAAAAGTTGTCTCTTGTATATTTGTGACAGACTTGCTGACTTTCCCCCGTTTGGTAACCATAACTTTGGAAGGAGGCGGAGTGGAGTAAGCTAAACTTTACCCTTGAGTTCTCTGAATATTTCTTTTGTTTGCAGTATGCACGCATGTGACAATTTATGATGCGTTGCACTCACGTCCATCATATATATATACAGATATAAAAAAAAGTTTTCTTTTAATGTGCTTGTGGTTTCCATTGGAATTGATGCCTTCAAAGAGAAACGAAACTTTATTTCTCACACACCCCAAAAAAAATTTCGTGCTCGTCACAGTTTTCTCAATGACAAGTCATTTCACTTCACTTGAGGATAATAATTACAAGGTGAGAGGAGCACGATAGCCTTTGATATCCACAGATTGAGACAGCTGACTTGACAAAACTATCCGAATCAATCCGATTTCACATGCAATCGAGTTACACGAGACAAGTTCCATCCTTTTTTTTTTTTAGTTCAAGTGTCAGACTGAAACTCCTATATATACTTTCGTACAAGGGCAGTATAAAATATCATACACATATGCACTGGTATTGTAGAAATAATTGTAGGAGATGAATGTACGCAGGATTTCTTCTTTTAAAATAGCTTGCTTATGTGTGTCTTCATATAGAAAATAAAACAGGATATTCTTCCAGAGTACAGAGGAAATACAATCCAGAGAAATGTATTGATGTTATAAATCAAAATAAAATAATCAAAGCCTGCTTGGTGTGTAAAAAAGGGGAATTTGTTTTTGTGAATAGTATCTTTTGCTCAATTCCACAACTTCTTTCCCGACCACAAAGTAAAATAGAAATATAGAAAGTACAATGACTCAATGTTTTTGTTCAGTGTGTTCAGATACAAGATGAAGAAATGGAGAAGACGAAGAAGAATAAGAGAAGGAACAAGTACAAAAAAAGTTTATGTTCAATACAAAAAGAAGTGAGTGGTCGTCTACATACTAGATATTCTATAGTATTCTTTCAAATAATACATCAATGACAAAACACTGTTACAATATGACCGCATTGCGGCCCATTTTTCATATAATTTCGATCGTACGATTTACAAAGTTATTTCTCAAGACACATTTCTCTCTTCTCTCACTACATATTTCTTTACCTCAAACCTCCGGCCCCCCATTTCCCCACAAATTCGTTGGAAACAGTACAAAAGAGAAAATATCAATCTATCTCCAGCCAACGCAAAGAGTTGACACATCCACAAACACACATTTCCCTCTTTTAGTTCTTCCCAAGCTCATGCAAAGACATTCCCAAATTTGAATATATGCGAGTAGACATAAACACACACACACACACATACACATACTTTCTCCATCTCTCTCTCTCTCTCTCTCTCTCTCTCTCTCTCTCTCTCTCTGTGTGTGACTGTGTTCACAACATCAATCCATTGAATTCCACACGGGTATTGAGTTCACATGAGAAACTCAACACATTCATTGACGCTATAGTGTCGAGTATAATATGACAAACGGATGCATCTTGTAAATTCGGATTGGGATTTCTTGAGCTGTTGGAATGTGGGTGAAAAAGTGCTGACTTGTCTTTCCATACGATATGAATGGGAATAAATTCCTTCCGAAATGCCTGTCTATGACTTCTTGTCGACTGGCCACACAGATTTGATTGTAGATCAGAGCTAAAGGCAAAGGTCGTGACAGTAGGAAAATTCATTCACCAACCCCCCAAAAAACATTTCTTCGTCTTCCAAAAACAACACAAGACCTAAAGGGAAAGAAAACAGGCGATTGTGTGTGTGTGAATGTGTGTGTAGACGAGTTGAAATACATTGTGAGGAGCTGTTGTTTCTTTAGCAGAGTTTATTTAGCTCGGTGAGGAGACTCGTTCCCTTGTGTTGCAACAGAATAAATAAACATTACAAATATGAATATAAATACGTGAGTATGTAGAGCTGAAGTCGCATTATACGAGTATATACATAACAAACAGTACATGCATCATGCATATTTACATTGAGCTCAGGACGACTAAAGACTGACGTCTCAAAGTACCATGAAAAAAGTTTGGAATATTTATATTATTGTGTGTAGTTTTTTTGCTATTGATTTCATGTGTACGGGGAAATGGAGTAGAGGAAAATGGAAGAGACGTCTGTTAGGTTCAGGTGCTATTTTCCCTGTGTATGCTGTACGAGTTGAGTCAAGTCAAAACAAAAGTTGTATGGAATATAAAAAGGAAATAGGAAAAAATAAAAACGAAAGCGAATATGAATAGAAATCGGTAAGATGGTGAAGGAAAAAAACTGAAATGCAATTGTCCATGGAGCTCACCAAATATTTGTTGAGCTTTTGTCCCTGACTCTCTGAACAAAATTTGAACTGTCGCCTCAGAGTCTTGAAAGTTGAAACACACACATAGACATTTTCTTCCTCTTTCCTTTCTTCTTGTTTCCCTTTTCCTTTCTCTTTATTTTAATGGGAAAGAGAGAAAGAGAAAGAGAAAGAGAGGAAGAGATAGAACGAAAGAAAGAAAGCGGGGAAAGAGAAAAGAAAAGTGGAGATCCGTCTGGAGGGAAAGAGAGACAGAGATAGAGAAATTGAGTCAAGTCATTTATTCCTTTCAATATTTGTAATGACATTTTTCCTCTATTCCAGATCACATTTTACATTTCATAGAACTTTGACTTTGAGTGTTCTCGTACATTTTTTTTATTTTTGTGTGTACAATGGAAATGTAAGGTCAACGGGCAAGGTCAACTGAATGGGATCTAAAAATCCTCAGAATAATCCGAAACTTGCCATTCATTTCCCCCTTCATTCAAAGTAGTCAAAGGTGACTTCCAACTTTAACTTTGAGCGGTTATGCATACAGTCAAATAGAATCGACAGGGAATCTCAAACTACTATTTGTCTCACAAAAAAAAGACCACAAGGCAATTTCTTTACTTCGGTCTGTTAACCTTTCCCCCGGTGGTTAAAACCTCCTTCATTTCCTCTTGAATTTCGTCGTCTTGACATTGCCATAAACATAACCTGAATAAAATTGTTTCATTCTTTCTTTCAAGGGAAGAAAAACTTTGATGGAAGGGAAAACGAGGGAAAACAAGTAAAGAAAACAGAGAGCCAGCCTTCCGCATCACTTCAATCACGGGGGGAAAAAGGAGAGAGAAGCTCGCAGGAATTTCCCTTTGAAGTCTCAAGTTGGGAAATCCAAATTCTAACAAATACTGTATGAACACATTTATATCTATCCAGCTCATGAAGATTCTACTATAATACTCTTGGATAAAAACACAAGATGTTATGGTATCTATACAGAAATGTCTATAGTCTATATTGCTCCTTTTCGGAATTTCCAGACAAAGTTTTTACTATTTTTGAGATCGCTTGTCATATTCATGTTGTTCAATTTCCCTTGTTCTTCCCCGTTTGATATTTTCTTCACCCTCCAACGTGAAATATTGTAAATTTTTTTTAGACAGTACTTGACATTTTGACGAGAGAAAGAGAGAAAGATAGAAGGATAGACATGTAGATTAACTCCACGTCGGAGAGGAGCTTTTGAACGAGTACATTTCGCCTCACCGGCAACAACAACAAGGACGGCGACCTACCTTAAACTCGTAAATATTTATGTTTGTCAGAAGCATGTCTTCTTTTATATTTGTCACAATTTTGCACGTGTTTCCCCATATCTTTCCCTGCGTATTATCACATTCTTTTGAACTACTTTCTCCAACACTTTTGTTAGTTCTCTGTGTGTGTGTGTGTCTATTGGAATTCTTACTTGGAATGTTAAATCAGGCGCTTCAAACCAATTCTGAAACTGCTGATTAATAATACAAGGAAGAACGGGCTTAGTTAATAATTTCATGGTGTATTTCAGGGCTTTTTTTATTTTGAGGGAGAATGTGAATGTGAAAACTGTTATGTATTTAAATGATGCACATAACCGTGGAATGGAAATTTATGAGTTGTGGTGTGTTGCTCCTGTCACAATACTCATAAGTCAAAAGAGAAATAAGTGCGTTTTTTTTCTTTCGTGCTACGAGCACGCATCCATCTTCATACACGGAATGGCAGACGAATACACCTCACAACCATTTATATAAATAATATTGATATCCCTCCCACCAAACGAAACGAAACCGGGATTGTAACACGTTCACGAGTTATGGCTTAAGCTAATGGTATGTAATAAGCTGCCTACTTTTGATATTTTTTATTGTGTGTGCCCAGATACGCACATACACATCACACATATACACAGTGTGTCCAATTTGTAAGGGAGAAAGTGAAAACGATATGAACTGGGGTGTTCATAAAGGATTTTGATTGTGACTCTCCATGCTATGAGCTGTAAGTCGGTGTACATGCGGAATCGAAAATTCTACAATATGTAATTTGATGTTTTGTTCCAGTGAAAACAAGAGAGAGAGAGAAAGAGAGTTATAATTGAATTTTTTATGTACAAGGACAAGGTGATGACAGATTAAAGATACGAGGCAAAAGATCATTTCGAGGCTAGTAAAACTGGCCTTGACATATTTTAGTGTGGGTCGTCAGGAAAAAACTCATTGTGTGTGAGGATTGTGAATTGGGAGGTTTGGGAGTGAACGAACAAAAATGTTGAAGGAGAATGAGAAATAAAATATAAATATACGACATATATATATATATATTTTATTGGCAACAATTTTAGGGTAGATGAACAGGAAGGAGATAAAATTCATCTTCATATATCTGTATATGTGAATGAATGAAGGTGTTTCCTTTTCCTCCTTTCCCAACCCAATCCGAATAAAATAAAATCCCTAGACACGGAGGTCAATGTTACAGTGTGCAGTCTATTACTTCCGGAAACTGTTCACCGTGAGATTTACTAGAATCTTTATCACCCTTTGAGCTTTCTTAGCTACTAAGCTACAAACATTTGGCTACATTTAAGTCTGACATGAGAGCGAGGAGGGGAAAAAAAGAAGGCAAAATCCAAAATCATCATTTCTTTTCCCCTTCTTGAGCCTTTCAATTTTTTGTTTCATCCTGTGGAAGATAAACTGTGACTGGAGGAGTCTCTCTGTAAACAGAGATATTTGATGTAAACATGTTGGTTTTCATTTTGGTGTTGGATAACTCACAACTCACAACTGACTAGTTACTATATGTATTATTATTATAACTTTCATTTGACATGGGCCAGGCCCCCTTTCAAGTTTTCTAGTTACTATATATTATGTATAAAGACAAGGAATTATGTGGGTCAATGAAATACATGTCTCTCTATCGTAATCTCTTTATGTTCTTTACATGTATTGTACAATGTAACTTTTCTACTTGGTTCATCTCAATTCGCAATTCACTCACTGATTTGCAGCTCCATCATTTCCCCGCTGGGACTTTCACAGTGAATCCAAAGTGCAGCATCAGCATCTACTTTCCATTTCTACAATTTATGAACTTTTACCTCTATCTGCACACACTCAAAAACCCTCGTACACAAACTACAGATGAATACATACTCAGGTCTCAAGTCAAGATCGTATTTTACACGGAAAAGTTCATATGGGTACGTACATACGCATTGTTAGGTACTTGTACATATAAATAAAAAAAAACGTTTTGCACTTTTCCTCCCATCCACCGAACCACATGTTCCAATTTTTCCAATTTTTACGCAGGACAAATCCACATGTACACATTTCAGAGTCATCCGTCCCGTCAAATATTAAATAATCATGGGAAAGGAAGAGTTTTGACATCATTATTATTATTACTCGGTTGGGTTCTTCCCACAATTTTTTTTGTCAGAATATTAAAAAAAGCACATAAATTTCGGTGTGTGTAGCACACGGCAATGCATTATGTAGATAATGAGAATAAGTGAGAGAGAGTAAACTGGGCTATGAAATGAGAATGGTTCATCCAAATGAAAGGGATAAAGATGAATTATGAATTGAAGGGAATGTAAACTGAAAAAAAATGTGTATCCTCCAATTCCCAAAAACAAAATTCTTAGGTAAATGTGAAGCTTCAATGTGTATATTTAAGTATATACGAATACGATATGCATCTGTACGTGGAGTTGTGGGTGGGTGGAGGAAAAAGTACATGAATAAGTGGTAAGAATAATGAACTGGGCAGATTATACATGGTTACTTTCATAATCAACCTCCGACGGGGGGAAAACCACGTAATAATAATAATAATAATGATACTCCCTCATATCCCCCGTACAAACGCCCTATATGTACGATATATATTAAGCTAGAAAATCCTTACAAACACCGACTAGAATTTATTGTTTGAGAACATGTACATGTAAAAGAAGAAGAAGAAGAAGAAGAGGGGGAAGCGGAAAACGTTAAATGCGCCTTGGTATGTGTGGAATATAATAATATAGAGACTTTAATCTATTTTGTAATTACTTGGAATATATCATGGAAATGTTCATCATGATGGAGATTTTGAGGTTTAACAAGTAAACCGGCACCGCAGATTCATTTACAAGCGTCCCTACACGCCATGTCGACGTATAATACGAAGATGACAAAATGCTCCCCTTAAAGAGATTATATTGCGGAAAATGGGATGAGAGTGGAGAACAGAGAGAGAGAGCGAGAGAGGGGAAAACTGAGTAACTTTACTTTATGATCTTCATCATCACGATTCAGACTTCATGAGTATTTCATTGTCTTTTGAAATCTTGCACTCTCAAAAGAACAAAGACACAACTGAAGGTTTTAAGCAAGGACATATTATTATCATTATTATGATGATTATCATTGTTATATTAAATCCCTATATATTGCTTGCAGGTTTTTGTTCGTACTCCCAAGTACGCTTTTGATTTTGACTTTGACTTGAAACACGAGTGGAATAGGTATAAAAGACAATTGTGTCTGTTCCTTGTATGATTTGTCGTTTAATTCGAATAATTTGTGATGGAATACTCTCTCCATAACGCATATGTAATCCACAAGGGATCTTTGCTCATGAACCCCTCAAACATCTGAGACTATCTACAGATACTACAGAACACCATTCTTCTTTTCTATTTACATTGGGAAATCGTTGTTATACTATTGACATGCATGGGGATGTTCACGTGAATCCAGTTCAAATTCTACACGTGAATGTGAATCAATCATAAGTTGACGAGGAACCAAAAGCTCAAAATATCTGTACTTGAGTTCAATCCATCCAAACCTTGGAGCAGGTACAGGCACAGAATAGAGACAGAAATCCGAGAGAGGCATATCATCGACTTTTTCAAACGATTAATCCAACTTTAATAACAGGCAGGCAGGAAGCGTTGTTTTCGTTGTTGTTGTTGTTGTTGTCGTCATACAATTTCCTGTGTATTTCTCTTCCTTTCATGCAAAGTCTACACAGTCTACATGTATTTATTCTCTGTACAGCTCATTAGTTCATTTTCATCATTTATATTGTGGATGGAGCTTCATCATTTTCTTCTGTTGATCCCAAATCCATACAAATTAGCCTCAACTTCACAGGAATCTTAAATCCACTTTCCCTTTCATCATCATAATTGAGAAGCAAGTCAAACATTCTCCAGATAATCTTAGATTACCATTTTTCCAAGACAAAAAAAAACAAATGGAAAAGCACAAAGTACAAAGTATATTTCTCTCTCAAATGTGTGTACGGATATGTGCATACGGCTTTGTCTTCAATGATGATGTGAAATGTCAAGTGTGTGTACAAATACGAAAATTGAGTCAAGGCTATTTGTATTTCCATGCTGCTATAGGTATAATAAATATATAGGATACATATCAAAATGTGTACGTGTATTGTGTGAACAGGTGGTTCCCGGAATCTTCTCAACAACTTTTGTCATTAAGAGAATAATTAAGGGTTTCTCCATCACCGCTGATTGTTTCTATTACCGTCATAATGTGAAGACAATACAAATAGGAAATCCACCAAATTCCGGCCTCGAGAAACGAAACATTGACACTTGAACGTCTTTATCATTAAAATCAAGTGTTTGTTGGGAATGAATTGGGAAGATGAAGTATGTCGGGACTGTATTGTTATTTAAATTGTTTGCCTTGGTCTTGAAACGTTAGAGTGGGAACAACTCCTTCACTCAACAACCTTTTGTCCAATGCGATGGGTTTTAGTTTTGAAGATTTCAAAAGGGGAGAGGCGCGGAAGGAAACCTTGACAGAATTACCTAGAGACTAAAAAAAGATAGCACTTTTAAGATAAGAAGACATTTCCTTTATGTAACTCCTTATTGCTACGCCATTTACATGGACATGGACATGTACATGTGGTGAAAGAGGACGGAGACAAAGACAAGAAAAGTCAATCTCAATTCTCTATATTCTCAATATACAGATGCTGATAAAAACTGTAGAGTCCATATAAATTCAAATAATATGAAAATTTAATTTAATAGAAGAGGATAAAGGAATTGTTGTGTTGTGGAATGAGGCTACTCGATTTGGTTTTGGTGTATGTAGCTTGTCTGTGTGGAGATATCAAAATAAAGAGAGAGAGAGAGAGAAAGAGAGGAGGAAGATGGAAAGGAGTGAGGACTCGAGGCACGAGTCATTATTGTTTTGGTTGCTACGATAGAGGATAGCATTGACGCCAGATGAGATCTAAATGGTTCACCTGGGACACTTTGTCTTTCCCCAGAAAATGCTAAAACTATCGCGTTGCGTCCTTCAACGGTTTTCTTTTCTCTCTATAGAGATTCGCTATGTCGTTCCTAGACTATTTTATCCAAATCATATGATGACTTCTGCAGGGAAGAGTGTGGACTGTGTGTGTAAAAGGAGAGTGAGAACGAGAGAGATGGAGGAAAACAAACTTTCACTGGGAATTCTTTTTTTTTTTTTTTTTTTTACTTTAACTTTTACTAGCAGCCTACTTTCACTCTGTGGAACTATCTGTAGGCAGGCACTGTGCACTGCACTGCACAGTATCGTTTCGTCCGAGTAGTGCAATGCCATTCTACTAATGTAATCTCTTTCGTCTTCCCTTGATTACATTTGTAATTTCCTAATTCCAGTCGGCAGTCGGCGAGTAGTTAGCCAAGACCAAGATGCGTAATTTTTTTTCTTTCTCTGCTGTTGCTCTTCCCACTTTCTTCTTCTTCTTCTTCTTCTTTCTATACTTTTCCCTCATTTCCTAGACTGACTTTTCATCATAACGAAAGGACATAAGATAAAGAAAATTAAAAAAGTCTGCTATTTATTTCCCTCACTAATTTGCTCACGTTAGTAATGGGAGAGTGAAAGCATCTCTTTTTTTTCAACACATGATTTATTTCGTATTAAGAACGTTCCGTACGTTGATAACTTTTACTCATAGTTTTTTTTGGTCTGTGTGCTATGTGAGTTGGGAGTAGGAGCTCTTTTTTTTTAGTTTCCTCTGTTTCCTGACTTTTAAACGTAAATGTGAATGTAAAATTTAGAGGACTGTACAAAATGGACGAGTGAAACTTATTGCATATCTGTATTCGAGCTTAAAATGTTTTCTTTCCTCTTTCTCTCTTCCCTTTCTCTTTACGTTGTCAGGAAAGAAACGGATGAAGGAATAAAAGGAACCATATGGAAACTAAAAACCAAGCCATAAGCTGTGTGTACTTATTTTTATCTCTTCCCTGCGTGTTTCGTTCAGTAATGTAAAACGTCAAGATGGAAAAATTGCCATTTGGTTTTCAACTCTCAGACTCCTGTGCTCTGAGCATAAATTCCAGTCAGACATTCGTGGAAATCCCTAATTCATAATTTGTAATTTAAATCTCTCTCTCTCTCTCGCTAGTCTGTACAGATTAATATAAATTGAGCCATCAAAAGAATAGTCTGCTACCAGAGAAATGTGTACAAATACAATGAATTGTAAATTTTGCAATTATAAAATGCACAAATACCAGAGAATTTCCATATTCACACACACACACACACACACAGACAATGAGTAATACATGGGGGAAAGTTCCTGTTGAACTTGTACAAGTGTGTACTGAATATTTTCCCGTTAAAATGAATAGCATTACAATATTATACACAAGACAAATATGAATACTCAACCCAACACACACACACAAGCCCAAGTACAAATTCAAACTCACTGTCACTTGACAGACGACAGACGGGTGTGTAGTACTTTGTAGAGAGAGGAGTCATGTAGAGAAAAGCACGTAGACAATTACGTACTTGTCATTCGCATCTCCGTTGCCTCCAGGTGAAAGTTCCATGGAGACGCCAATAATTAATCATTCTCATGCTTCTTTGGATAAATGTATAGTCTGCTTCCTTTCTGACAGAGGAGAGCAAATGCCAAATGCATTTTGCAGAGCACAAGGAGCTTTCCATTGAAATATCATACCCATCGACGAGTAACCTTCATCTATATACTCCACATAAATACATATATTTTTCATGGCTATACTCTTCACGAAAGACAGAGAGAGAGAGTGTATTCATACATGTAGAGACTCTCAACTATCGTACGATATACAGACTTAACCAACCATATTCAAAATTTAAATGTCTGTATTATGCATGTACCCACATAAGAATAAGAATATAAGATATCTTTGGTCTTTGGGTAAAGTTAGTGACTTTGTGGGGAAGGAATGTGTGTTTGTACATATGTAGGTGAACGGAGTGAAGCGGAAGCTTGAGATATTCTACACGAAGCTCGTGTTTGTTCTTAATCGATCTTCATACACACTCTGAGCCATTTCATTCTCCGGCAGGTTTTTTGGGGGTTTTTTCTGGTTCAGAAGAAGTGAAAGAATTGGGATTGTCAAAAATGAAGGAAAGTTGTGCGGCAAACTAAAAACAAAAAAAAAGAAGCTGAATGAATGAGGAATGGAATTTGAATATTAGATGACTGGAAAGGAACCAAGATATTTTTCTTCTCGTCGTACATGAATGAATGTGCATGGTTTTATGTGTGAGGTAAGTACTAAGATATATGATTTTGATAGGGTGATGGAAATGGAAATGGAAATGGTCCCTTCTGATTTGTAATTCTGTGGGTACTTCATAAACCAATGAATTTCTACCATACGATCACCATGTGTAATCTGCGTATAATGGATAAAGACGGTGGATTTGTCATGTGGGTATATTTAAGAGCTTGAAGGCAACCTTCTGGTATTTTTTAAAAACCAGTGGCAAGATAAAGGGAACGAGAGAGAGAGAGAGAGAAGAATGAAAGGAGAGAGAAAGAGTAATTTATGTAGAAGACTGATTCGGAACTCGACGAGGCGAGACTGGTGAAAAATAGCCCGTAAAAATGCACCAAGTTTTTTGGTCTAACAAAAATCTGGGAGGAAAACTAGCCGGTCGTCATTGCATTTCTCGCTTGTGAACATAAATCATGACTGGTAAATATATGACTTGTCATCTGAGGCCTGAGGAGTCTCAAACGCACCCAAATCCCACCATCCTCTTTCCCTCTGTTTCATGTTGTCCACAAGTATGTCACTCGGATTTCATACAAACCCTTTTACTTTTCTTCCAGAGTGTGTGTATACGTATACCGACAATATACCGTTTCAGCAACAAATATTTTCATGCATGTCTGTATGTGTATGCAGATCTAATCATCAAAATTGGCTTCAATGGATCAAAAGTGTACATAAAGTACAGCATACATCATACAGATGTAAATATGTATACCAATTCCCACAATTGAGTTCCGAGGATTTTCAATTTTAGAATTGCGAATTTTGAATCAAGTACATGAAAATACTCTGTAGTACTCTGTACATTCATTCTTCATTTATGGATGTTTGTTCCCCCAGTCTATACTCAAAGGGAATTTTGAGAGAGGGAAGAGGAAATATCTGTTTTTATTTTATGAATATCAACTTTTGTACAATGTCCACATCCACATCCAGACACGTAAACGTTTTTTTCTCTTGCTCTCTCTTTCTTTCTCTGTCTGCCAGTGATTTGAAGTAAAATGTGGATGATGAATGCCTATTTTATACTGTCTTCCTCTGTCGTCCTCCTGCACAGGCATGTTTCTCCGTTTCCCTGAGAGAATTTATTTTGAAGTCTCACTTTCATATCCTCCCAATGCATATGTGACGAAATATTAATTCCCATTTAAACTCGTATAACTCTGTGCATGTAAATGTATCGGAGGGATAAAACATATGAGGATGAGAGAACATAACTCATGACTTTGACATTGCAAATTGCACGACTCCCATAAATATTTACTCGTGTCCACCAACATGAAAAATTATGACACGTCAAGTAAATACAGCATCGGATTTCCAGGATTTCAATTTACACTTTTTACTCTTTTTTGTTTGCCATGGGCAATACATGGAAAAGGGGGGGGTGGAGAAAGAGAGAACCAAGAAACTGTTACTCCCGTTTTTAATTTCCTTAATGTCTGCATTTGCATCTACATACCAAATAATCCCAACTTGTTGGATGCTGATACATCTAGAGATTAAATGGACTCATTTGAATAGAAAGCTATCAGCAGTTTGTCACTGTCATTATCCAGTAGTTATTTGACAATTTCATAACATAATTTACGATTGCTCACTCATTTATACATTTCACACATTTGAAAATGCTTTTTCCTGATTTCGTGGAATTAAGAGAAAAATGTAAATGTCAACAAGAATGTTTTCTTTTGCTATGGAGATAAGAATAAACAATAGGACGACGGAAATGAAATTGTTTTTTGAAAAATGTTTATAGTTTTTTGACGGTCAATGCTTTGGGCTTGCGTGACTCGAGAAATGAAAAGTAATTCAAAGTCAAAGTCACAGAGAGAGAGAGAGAGAGAGAGAGAGAGAGAGAGTGTTTACATTTTATTCAGAATGTGTACAGTACAATCGACCCCAAAAATACAGACCAAACATGAGCTTAGCCAAACAAATCTTTACTCAAAGGAAATACAGTTTTCCTCGGCGCGTGTCTTTATTATTTGAATTGTGGTTATGTAAACAAAATGAGAAATCATTCTCAGAAAATTTTTGAAATAGAAATAGAATTCAACGAGGGAAATACGTGGACAAAGGGGACGCTTAAAAAATCGTATGCGAGTACAAAAGTTGGAAACTCCTGAGCCCTTTTTTTTTAACTTGGAAGCCTCAATAATTTCCAAACAAGTTTTGGTTTTGTACAGACATTATCGGCAGATCCAATATCTGTGACGTTAATCAATAGGTTAGTTAATCATAGTCTTGAAGAGAAAAACTCAATGGGGGGAAGAATTCAAAGTACAGAAAAAGGTTCATAATATTTTATATGATTGGACCACACTTCATTTTTAATGGCTAGTTACGCGAGCTTGTATGTTCCTATTTTTTTCAACTGGTTTTACAAGCTCTCTGAGTGCAACGGCAAGTCAAAGCTGCGGCTACTGCTACTCCTGTTGTGTCCCATTAATTTTAAGTATAATCGCATAGACTCAAAAGCATTTTATGGCTGGTTGGCTACCATTTCCTCTTTCCCGTCAAGCACTGTACTGTAGATATAGGTAATCGCTTAGAGAAAGCTCTAGTGTTGATGCTGTTTAGAGATTAAATCAATTGTAAGACAAGGAATTACCAAATCCCTCCACTCTCTCTCTCTCTCTCTCTCTCTCTCTCACTTTATTTCTCTTTCTCTCTCTCACTTTATTTCTCTTTCTCTCTCTCACTTTATTTCTCTTTCTCTCTCTCTCTTTATTTCTCTTTATTCATGACAAAATTTGAGCATAAAACATTAAATTCAAATCATCAAGTCTTCCATATTCCCATGTTTTCTTTCATGTACATGAACACGTACAAATTGTGTAGATAAAGTGTGTGAGATACACATTGAAACGGTGAACGTACCTAATGAAATATAGAATATGTACAGCACGAAGTGATATAAAAACTTGGCAGAATAAATTGAATTCTCTCTGTATCTGTTTTCAATGGAGCAATTCCATGTAATCTAAATCCAGAATTTGCATGAAAATCATTTCCAGACAACAACAACAAATGTCTTTTGTCCAACGAAAGTTTCCTCTCACAGCGAAAATGGCAATCGCAATTTTTTTTTGTACTCTAACACTCTGTGTGTGCGTGTAAAGTTTCCAAATTCTGTTTGTTGTTTGAAGTTCAAGTTTCCAATTCAACTGTTTCGTCCCTTTTGTCAATTGGGTAAGTGAGTTTGGGGGTTGGGGGGGGGGGGGGTATTAAACAAATTCGGAGAGCGCTTCAAATCATAATAATGATAATGATGTGACAATAATTAAATTAAGCCCGAAAAGCTTCTCATTTCCTTCCAACTCACAGCACACACACACATGCACACTGGCAATAATTCTGGAGAGAATAGAAAAGAGCAGAGGAGAGGACGTCACTAGGAATTGATACAAAATGTGCTTTGGGTTAAGTTAAGTTGGAGCTTTCTCCTGGTTTACTGCACTTGAGAATTGAGGAATGAAAAGCAAACTGTATGCTCCTTTTCTTAACAATTCCAAATAGGTATGTATTGTGCATGGATCATTTCCTATGAATATATATTATTAATCTATTGAGAATCCTAAAAGATTCCTTTGGAGGCCAAGATCGGGGTGAGGTGAGGACTACTGACGATGAGAAAGAGAGAAGTTGGCCGATACGAATTACATTTGAGAAAACTTCACGCTTCACAAGAAGGCATGAATGAGTGAGTGAATGAATGAGTGAATGAATGAATGACGGTATGAACGAATAGATCGCCAAAATCTTTTCTATACAGAACCCTTCAAAAAAAGAGGCCTTCTCTCTCTCACTCTCTCTCTCCTGCTCTGTCTCTCATTCTCTATGCTGTCTTTGTCGTTTTCGTTTCTCAGTCGTCGTGGTCTCTTCACGAGCATCCAAGAAGAACTTTATTGAAAACTCAAAAGTAAAAGAGAAAGCTAGGTATCTCTGTTTCAAATCTTATGGTTAAAAGTTTCTTCTTCGTCGTCGTCTTTCTCGTCCTCGCAGTCATCTTGACTTGGTCATTCAATTTCAGTCAGTTCACCATCATATTTTGGATTTTCATACCAGATAATATTTGGAGGTTCGTGCAGTAGCCTCCAGCTTCCCACTTTCCCTTTCCCCAGTTTTCCCCGTTTTATGAAGGGAATTGTATCGTACATGGTGAGACAACCCTTACTGTTGCTCCGCTCCGCCTTCTCCTTCTCTTGCTGATACTGCTGATGTGGTTCTCGTGTGGGGATTTCAAAGGGAAACGCGTAATAAAAGTAGAGCAAACATCTGTACTTCCCAACGTCCCAACTACTTAATATTACTTATGAACTCGGCAGTCTCAATTTGTTTTCACAAAAATCTCTAGCTCCAGCTCAAGTCGCAGGCAAAAGAAAGGAGAGAGAAAGAGAAAGACAACAGGACAATAAGACACAAGTTGGAATCTTTGAAAACATTTAAAGTCAACAGTTTAATTACGGCGCCTGTCACAAGATTTATTCTACCTCTTAATTTGAGATTGTATCATCAAATCTCTCTCAGCTCAACTCAACTCAACTCAACTCAACCTACTTTGCTAATAAAAGGAGGGGTGGAAATATTTTATTGTAATAAGCTCTGTGGGAATGAATGAATGAATGAATGAAGAGCCCTTTCAAAATTCAAAAGCTATATTCATATTTGGAAATGAGGGAAACGTGAAGACAGCTATTTATATCCCCGCAAAAGTTGAGGAAATTATTGATTTAATTTTTTTCTTGGTACAATTTGAAACTTCTTTGACTGTATTTTGAGCTTTTTTTTTGTAATACATTGTAAAATAAAAATCAAAGTGTAGAACATAATTTAATTTTGAATGGATGGATGATAAATGAGAGAAAGAGAGAGAACATGGAATTGGTTGTAAGAAGTTGACTGTAAAAATTTTGTGAGTTTCCGTTTTCCTCCGTGATTTCTATTATTGTGTGACTGTGTGCTGTTGATGTCATTGTAATATTTGAAGCGAAGCTTATCTGTAGCTCTGTACATTGTGAGGAATATGTGGAGAGAGAGAGAGAGAGAAAGATTTGGAGGGACTGGACAAGGAAAATAGTAAATTTAAAGATTGTACATGTGTGGAATGGTTTTTAGTAGAAGGAAGGGAGAAATGTAATGGGTTCAAAAAGGAGTGATATATGTTGCATGGCTTGTAATATATAGATGACGCAAAGACCCGTCGATTCGTTTCTTAATGGCCTCTCATAAGTTCAATTTGACGCTCGAGTAAACTCGAATCCTGACGAATCAATATTATCTTCTTTTCGAAGGTAGAGAGAGAGAGAGAGAGAGAGAGAGAGAGAGAGAGAGAGAGAGAGAGAGAGAGAGAGAGAGAGCGC